>NW_025561299.1:132500-161273 GCF_020424385.1 Procambarus clarkii | reverse complement strand
GACGAGGCTTGTCCCAGAGTTACGAGGGATGGGATATGAAGAGCGGCTGAAGGAACTGAACCTTACGACACTAGAGAAAAGAAGGGAGAGAGGAGATATGATAGGGACATATAAAATACTCAGGGAATTGACAAAGTGGAAATAGATGAAATGTTCACACGTAATAATAAGAGAACGAGGGGACATGGGTGGAAACTGGAAACTCAGATGAGTCACAGAGATGTTAGGAAGTTTTCTTTTAGCGCGAGAGTAGTAGATGTAGCGCTTGGGGGTTTTCAGGTCAGAAATATCGTGTGTAGCGCTTTAGGGTTTTCAGGCGAATTTGGGGAGTCACAGATTTGGAATTAGGGAATTCTTATAATGAAAAATAATGTCATACGAGTTTGCTAAAGTTCTTATAAGAAAAATAATTTCCGAGACTTAGAAGTTTGTTAAGGCCTTATGGGAGAAATTCAAATATCGTGTGTAGCACTTTAGGGCTTCCAGGAGAACTCTACGGACATGTTTTACATGTTTTCAACTTACAAAATCGTCTATGTAAGCCTTAGTTATTCATATAAATTTAGAAAATCACCTGTGTAAGTCATGGTTTTCAGGGTTTCGTACATCACACCCCCCTCCCTCCCCCCTTACCTCGCAATCTGTCGCGTCACCTTTATTTACTTTACGCCCGGACAGCCAGACGGCTCTTATCATATCTTATCTCCATAATATCTCTACCGTCCCTCCTCTCTCTCTCTCTCCTCCTCCTATTTCCTTACAACTATTTTCAGAGTTTCAAATAATCATAGAAGTTTATTTATATGTTTATGACCGAATTTGTAAAAGGACCATTTTCAGAGAATATTGTCTTAGATGTTTTGTTAAGGAAAACAGGCAACTTATCCATAACATTTAGTTTTATATCCATTTACGGCTATTTCATCTGTAAAGACCAAAATTGAACAGAGCCCAGTTTTAAGCTCATATTTCATCAGAGTCCAGTTTATACCGAAAATTCGCCAGAGTCTACTTTGAGAGCAATATTCGTCAGAGACAGTTTTAGCTCATATTTCATCAGAGACCATTTTATACCTAAAAAATGAACAGAGTCCACTTTGTGAGCAAATTAGTCAGAGACAGTATTCAGCTCATATTTCATCAGAGACCATTTTATACCTAAAAATGAACAGAGTCCACTTTGTGAGCAAATTAGTCAGAGACAGTATTCAGCTCATATTTCATCAGAGTCAAATTTATACCTAAAAATGATCAGAGTCTACTTTGAGAGCAAAATTAGTCAGAGACAGTATTCAGCTCATATTTCATCAGAGTCAAATTTATACCTAAAAATGAACAGAATCCACTTTGTCAGCAAAATTAGTCAGAGACAGTACTTAGCTCATATTTCATCAGAGTCCAATTATCAACAGAAATTCGCCAGAGTCTACTTTGAGAGCAAATTTCATCAGTGTCCTGTAATCTGTGAAAATGTGACAGAGTCCAGTTCTTGATCGAAATTCATCAGAGTCCAGTTTTCTAGCAAAATTCGCCAGAGTCTACTTTGTGCCAAAATATTCAGAGTCCAGTTCATGATCGAAATTAATCAGAGTCCAATTAAAGACCCAAATTTGGCAAAGACCACATTTCGCTACTAGCAGTCCAATCCCCCTGAAATTTTAAACAGTTATATTTCAGACGTAGTAAATAAGATCAAGTCAGTTACAGAGCTCCAGCTCTTGTCCCCCTGTATTTGCATATTTTCTCTATATTCACTGTGTTCTTCGTATTCTCATCCGTGTTCACTCCATGTTCTTCAAATGTTCACAGTCCCATTCAGTTCATATTTTCACAAGTATCTCCATTTTTTATGTAATCTTTCTCTTAGTCTCATTATGTTCTCTACAAATTCTAGTCATATTTTCTATGTTTTCATATTCATCTCATGTTCTCTTTACAACTTTTATACTCAATATTCATGCTAACTTCCATATTTTGTGTTCTTTGTCAATATTCATGTTCCTCTACAAGTTCATGTTCCTCACAAGATCACTTCGTTTTTTCACCTTCACTTACATGTTTCTACAATCTTTTGTCATATTCTCCATGTTCTTCACAAGTCCATTGTTCATTCTTTGTATTCCCTATTCTCCTTATCATGTTTTCATGTTCTCTGTAAGTTCATATTCCCAGCATGTTCACTGTATTCATCAACTTTTCTTACATGTGTTCTTTACCATGTTCCCCATATGTTCTCTAGGTTTTCCCCTTACATGTTATTTAACGTTCCTTAACTAAAAAAAATCTTTCGCCAATCAACTAAAACATAGTCACTTTCGTCATTTCTCAACTAAACTTATTATCCAGTCAACTAAAAATTGTCAAAGGAATCTTTCCAACACTGTTCATAACTAAACTTATTCCCTAGTCATCAGAAAATAACCGTGTTCTTCTTGTTTCATTGTCATTTCATAACTAAAATTATCCATCAATCAACAGAAAAAGTCATATTCATCATTTCGTAACAGCCATTATGTTTTCGTCAAGAAAGAAAATATAGTCAAACATATCTATCATCGTCGTTCTTAACTGACATTTATACTTTGTGGAGCACTAAAAAATAGTCAAATGTAACTTTTTCAACACTTTCGTAACTAAAATTATATGTCGCTAAGTAAGAAAAATTGTCAAAGGAATCTTTCCAGCACTGTTCTTAACTAAACTTATTCCCTAGTCATCGGAAAATAACCGTGTTCTTCATGTTTCATTGTCATTTCATAACCGAAATTATCCGCCAATCATCAGAAAAAGTCATGTTCATCACGTTTTGGCTTTTGCTCAACTAAAAGTATTCATCAGTCAACTAAAAATAGTTACTTCATCATGTTTCCTTGTCATTTCTTAACTGAAATATCACTTCTCTCATCTGAAAATAGTCAGGATTAACCTCATTCAACACCGTTCTTAACTAAAACAGCCTTTCGCTTAGCTAAAAATTGTCAAAGGAATCTTTTCAACGCTGTTCATAACTAACTTTATCCATAGTCAAGTAAGAAAATATAGTCAAAGATATCTTTCATCGCTGTTCTTAACTGACATTATACTTTGGGGAGCACAAAAAATAGTCTCCCTCGTCATGTTTTGTCTTTTTCCTCAACTAAAAGAGTCAAATGTAACTTTTTCAGCACTTTCGTAAAAATTATATGTCGTCAAAGGTGCTCTCCGTTACACCAAAGTTACTCTTCGATAAATCAAAGACGCTCTCAAACACTCAAAATTTACTCGCATCCTCAAAGTTATTCTCAGAGTCATCAAAAAGTTAATCTCAGTCATCAAAATGCTATTCTCCAAGTAGCCTTTCATTCATCAGAGAACTTTCTAAGACATCTTCGTTCATTAAAGTTAATCTCAGAGGCATAAAAGTTTTTCTCGGAGCTATCAAAAGTTAATCTCTAAAACAACAAAAGTTAATCTCTGTCATCAAAGTTGATCTGCAAGATATCTTCGAGTCATCAAAGTTACTTTTCATTACATCAAAGACGCATTCAAATACTACCCATGTTCTCAGAAGTCATTCTCAAAGTTATTCAAAGAGCTAACAAAAGTTATTCTCAGAGTCACCTTCGTTCTTCAGAGAAACTTTCCAAAACATCTTTATTCATCAAAGTTATTCTCAGAGGCATAAAAGTCATTCTCAGAGCTATCAAACTTGTTCTCAAAGTCATCAAACTTATTCACAGAGTCATCAAAGTTAATCTAAGACATCTTCTTTCATCAAAGTTATTTTCAGAGACATCTAAAGTTATTCTCAGAGCTATCAAACTTGTTTTCAAAGTCATCAAAAGTTAATCTAAGACATCTTCTTTCATCAAAGTTATTTTCAGAGACATCTAAAGTTATTCTCAGAGCTATCAAACTTGTTCTCAGAGTCATCAAATGTTATTCTCGAAGTCATCAAAGTTATTTTCAGAGACATCTTTCTCAGAGTCATCAAAGTTATTCTCAGAGTCACCTTTGTTATTTCTCAATTTCTATGTTATAAAGTTATTCTCAGAGACATCTAAAGTTAATCTTGGTCATCAAAGTTATTTTCAGAGACATCTAAAGTTAATTTCTATGTTATAAAGTTATTCTCAGAGACATCTAAAGTTAATCTTGGTCATCAAAGTTGTTCTCTAAACATCAATGTTGTTCTCCAAGACATCAAAGATGTTCTCAAAATCATAAAAGTTATTCCCAGAGCTATCAAAGTTAATCTCAGAGTTATCCAAAGATATTCTCATGTCCACAAAAGTTATTCCAAGAGACGTCAAAGTTGTTTCAAAGACATCAAAGTTAATCTCAGAGTTATCCAAAGACATTCTCAGAGACATCTAAAGTTATTCTCTAAGACATCAAAGTTGTTCTAAGAGTTATCAAAAGTTATTCTCAGTCATGATATGTTATTCTCTAACTCACTTCCATTCATCAAAGACATTCTCTAAGTCCTGAAAGTTATTCTCTAAGACAACAAAGTCTTTCTCAGAGCTACCAAAGATGTTCTCTAAATCATAAAAGTTAATCTTAACTCACCTTCGTTCATTAGAGAAACTTTCCAATCCATATTCGTTGACCAGAGTTATTCTCAGAGTCATCAAAGCGATCTCTAATTCATCTTCGTTCTCCAAAGTTGTTCTCTAAGACACCTTCATTCATCAAAGAAACTCTCCTTCTTCCATCATGTTATTCTTTAAGACATCTTCAGTCATAAAATTTTCTCTCCAAAATGTAACTAGTTCAGCTTTTCATACCAAACCTGCATTTCTGTTAAAACATATTTTCTTAGTTGCTTACCCTAAAACTGTTCTCTGAACTACACTGTTCAAACCTACGTAACCTATCCTCTCCACCCAATGTTACTTAGTTAACGTAACGTTCCTAAACCTAGCTTTACCTATCCTAACATACCTTACCTTACCTTCCCTATCTTACCTAACTTTACCTATCCTAACATAACTTACCTTACCTTCCCTATCTTACCTAACTTTACCTATCCTAACATATCTTACCTTACCTTCCCTAACTTAACCTAACTTTACCTATCCTAACTTAACTTACCTAACTTATTCTGCTTAACATAACTTACCTTACCTTCCCTATCTTACCTAACTTTACCTATCCTATCCTAACCTAACTTGTCTTACCTAACTTAATCTTACTTTCCCAAACTGATGTATCCTAACTTATCTAGTCCAAACCAGACATGATCTAACTTAAGTATTCCTTCTTGTCTTTGTGTTTCGTCAATCATTGTCTCATATTCATTTACTCATTTCATTAGTTAATTTCTCAAATGGTCACTTATGCATTTCAAGTGCTATTTGTTAGAGATTGGATATTAAAGCATTTCAAAGAATTATAATTTCTCAAATGGACGTTTTTGCATTTCAAGTGCTATTTGTTAGAGATTGAATATTTAAGCATTTCAAAGAATTTTTGTTATATATGGGCATTTACTCATTTCAAGGGATAATTTCTCAAATGGACGTTTTTGCATTTCAAGTGTTATTTGTTTAAGATTGGGTATTTAACCATTTCAAAGGATTTTTGTTATATATGGGAACTTACTCGTTCAAGGGCTAATTTCTCAAATGGTCATTTTTTGCAGATCAAGTGTTATTTGTTTAAGATTGGGTATTTAACCATCTCAAAGGATTTTTGTTATATATGGGAACTTACTCGTTTCAAGAGCTATTTTCTCAAATGGTCATTTTTGCAGATCAAGGGTTATTTGTTAAAGTTCATCAAGTTGCCCATAAGTTGTATTAGTAGGTTCTATCTTATGTTCTTATTTCCCAACCCCTTAACCTAACCTCTTGTAATCTTAGTGTATTTAGTAGGTTCTATCTTATGTTCTTATTCCCCAACCCTTTAACCTAACCTTTCAGATGGAGTTTGTTGAATATATTATCCTTTTCCTAACCTTTCAGATGTAGTTTGTTGAATATATTATCCTTTTCCTAACCTTTCAGATGTAGTTTTGCTTCTCCTTTTTGTATATTTTTACCCAAACCCACCATCCCACTTATCCTTCTTTCCTTTTACTTTAATTCTCCTACTCCTTCTAACCCTCCTTTTCTATCTCTCTCCCTTATTCTCTCTCTTCCTTCCCCTCTCTCTTCCTCATTTGCTCAAATGCTCTCTTGTTTCTCAAATTCAAGTCTTATTGCTCCCATTCTCACACCCTCACTCTCATTCACTTAGTTTTTCTTTTTCTCAATTCAAGTCTTAGTGCTCCCATGCCCACACTCTCTCTCATTCTCTCTTCTTTGGTCCCATTTTCTTCCGCCCCCTCTCTCTCCCTCATTTGCTCAAATGCTCTCTTGTTTCTCAAATTCAAGTCTTATTGCTCCCATTCTCACACCCTCACTCTCATTCACTTAGTTTTTCTTTTTCTCAATTCAAGTCTTAGTGATCCCATGCCCACACTCTCTCTCATTCTCTCTTCTTTGGTCCCATTTTCTTCCGCCCCCCTCTCTCTACTCCTTGCTCTTCTTTCATGCTCTCACTCCCTTGAGCTCTTGTTTCTCAATTTCAAGTCTTAGTAGATCTGATTCTTTACTATTGTAATTTTATTATTACTATGATAAAGAATGAACTTATATGTGAAAACAAAGTAAAGAAGGAAAGAAGGTTAAGTGGGATGGTGGGTTTGGGTAAAAATATACAAAAAGGAGAAACAAAACTACATCTGAAAGGTTAGGAAAAGGATAATATATTCAACAAACTACATCTGAAAGGTTAGGAAAAGGATAATATATTCAACAAACTCCATCTGAAAGGTTAGGTTAAAGGGTTGGGGAATAAGAACATAAGATAGAACCTACTAAATACACTAAGATTACAAGAGGTTAGGTTAAGGGGTTGGGAAATAAGAACATAGATAGAACCTACTAATACAACTTATGGGCAACTTGATGAACTTTAACAAATAACCCTTGATCTGCAAAAATGACCATTTGAGAAAATAGCTCTTGAAACGAGTAAGTTCCCATATATAACAAAAATCCTTTGAGATGGTTAAATACCCAATCTTAAACAAATAACACTTGATCTGCAAAAAATGACCATTTGAGAAATTAGCCCTTGAACGAGTAAGTTCCCATATATAACAAAAATCCTTTGAAATGGTTAAATACCCAATCTTAAACAAATAACACTTGAAATGCAAAAACGTCCATTTGAGAAATTATCCCTTGAAATGAGTAAATGCCCATATATAACAAAAATTCTTTGAAATGCTTAAATATTCAATCTCTAACAAATAGCACTTGAAATGCAAAAACGTCCATTTGAGAAATTATAATTCTTTGAAATGCTTTAATATCCAATCTCTAACAAATAGCACTTGAAATGCATAAGTGACCATTTGAGAAATTAACTAATGAAATGAGTAAATGAATATGAGACAATGATTGACGAAACACAGAGACAAGAAGGAATACTTAAGTTAGATCATGTCTGGTTTGGACTAGATAAGTTAGGATACATCAGTTTGGGAAAGTAAGATTAAGTTAGGTAAGACAAGTTAGGTTAGGATAGGATAGGTAAAGTTAGGTAAGATAGGGAAGGTAAGGTAAGTTATGTTAAGCAGAATAAGTTAGGTAAGTTAAGTTAGGATAGGTAAAGTTAGGTTAAGTTAGGGAAGGTAAGGTAAGATATGTTAGGATAGGTAAAGTTAGGTAAGATAGGGAAGGTAAGGTAAGTTATGTTAGGATAGGTAAAGTTAGGTAAGATAGGGAAGGTAAGGTAAGGTATGTTAGGATAGGTAAAGCTAGGTTTAGGAACGTTACGTTAACTAAGTAACATTGGGTGGAGAGGATAGGTTACGTAGGTTTGAACAGTGTAGTTCAGAGAACAGTTTTAGGGTAAGCAACTAAGAAAATATGTTTTAACAGAAATGCAGGTTTGGTATGAAAAGCTGAACTAGTTACATTTTGGAGAGAAAATTTTATGACTGAAGATGTCTTAAAGAATAACATGATGGAAGAAGGAGAGTTTCTTTGATGAATGAAGGTGTCTTAGAGAACAACTTTGGAGAACGAAGATGAATTAGAGATCGCTTTGATGACTCTGAGAATAACTCTGGTCAACGAATATGGATTGGAAAGTTTCTCTAATGAACGAAGGTGAGTTAAGATTAACTTTTATGATTTAGAGAACATCTTTGGTAGCTCTGAGAAAGACTTTGTTGTCTTAGAGAATAACTTTCAGGACTTAGAGAATGTCTTTGATGAATGGAAGTGAGTTAGAGAATAACATATCATGACTGAGAATAACTTTTGATAACTCTTAGAACAACTTTGATGTCTTAGAGAATAACTTTAGATGTCTCTGAGAATGTCTTTGGATAACTCTGAGATTAACTTTGATGTCTTTGAAACAACTTTGACGTCTCTTGGAATAACTTTTGTGGACATGAGAATATCTTTGGATAACTCTGAGAATAACTTTGATAGCTCTGGGAATAACTTTTATGATTTTGAGAACATCTTTGATGTCTTGGAGAACAACATTGATGTTTAGAGAACAACTTTGATGACCAAGATTAACTTTAGATGTTCTGAGAATAACTTGGATGAACAAAGATGTCTTAGAAAGCTTCTCTGATGAACGAAAAGATACTTAGAGAAAAACTTTGACGACTGTATTTAACTTTTTGATGGCTCTGAGGATAGTTTTTGTTGAACGAGGATGTCTCAGAAGGCTTCTTTGAATAACAAAGGTGACTCTGAGAATAACTTTATAACATAGAAATTAACTTTAGATGTCTCTGAAAATATCTTTGATGACCAAGATTAACTTTAGATGTCTCTGAGAATAACTTTATAACATAGAAATTAACTTTAGATGTCTCTGAAAATAACTTTGATGACTTCGAGAATAACATTTGATGACTCTGAGAACAAGTTTGATAGCTCTGAGAATAACTTTAGATGTCTCTGAAAATAACTTTGATGAAAGAAGATGTCTTAGATTAACTTTTGATGACTTTGAAAACAAGTTTGATAGCTCTGAGAATAACTTTAGATGTCTCTGAAAATAACTTTGATGAAAGAAGATGTCTTAGATTAACTTTGATGACTCTGTGAATAAGTTTGATGACTTTGAGAACAAGTTTGATAGCTCTGAGAATGACTTTTATGCCTCTGAGAATAACTTTGATGAATAAAGATGTTTTGGAAAGTTTCTCTGAAGAACGAAGGTGACTCTGAGAATAACTTTTGTTAGCTCTTTGAATAACTTTGAGAATGACTTCTGAGAACATGGGTAGTATTTGAATGCGTCTTTGATGTAATGAAAAGTAACTTTGATGACTCGAAGATATCTTGCAGATCAACTTTGATGACAGAGATTAACTTTTGTTGTTTTAGAGATTAACTTTTGATAGCTCCGAGAAAAACTTTTATGCCTCTGAGATTAACTTTAATGAACGAAGATGTCTTAGAAAGTTCTCTGATGAATGAAAGGCTACTTGGAGAATAGCATTTTGATGACTGAGATTAACTTTTTGATGACTCTGAGAATAACTTTGAGGATGCGAGTAAATTTTGAGTGTTTGAGAGCGTCTTTGATTTATCGAAGAGTAACTTTGGTGTAACGGAGAGCACCTTTGACGACATATAATTTTTACGAAAGTGCTGAAAAAGTTACATTTGACTCTTTTAGTTGAGAAAGAAAAAGACAAAACATGACGAGGGAGACTATTTTTTGTGCTCCCCAAAGTATAATGTCAGTTAAGAACAGCGATGAAAGATATCTTTGACTATATTTTCTTACTTGACTATGGATAAAGTTAGTTATGAACAGCGTTGAAAAGATTCCTTTGACAATTTTTAGCTAAGCGAAAGGCTGTTTTAGTTAAGAACGGTGTTGAATGAGGTTAATCCTGACTATTTTCAGATGAGAGAAGTGATATTTCAGTTAAGAAATGACAAGGAAACATGATGAAGTAACTATTTTTAGTTGACTGATGAATACTTTTAGTTGAGCAAAAGCCAAAACGTGATGAACATGACTTTTTCTGATGATTGGCGGATAATTTCGGTTATGAAATGACAATGAAACATGAAGAACACGGTTATTTTCCGATGACTAGGGAATAAGTTTAGTTAAGAACAGTGCTGGAAAGATTCCTTTGACAATTTTTCTTACTTAGCGACATATAATTTTAGTTACGAAAGTGTTGAAAAAGTTACATTTGACTATTTTTTAGTGCTCCACAAAGTATAAATGTCAGTTAAGAACGACGATGATAGATATGTTTGACTATATTTTCTTTCTTGACGAAAACATAATGGCTGTTACGAAATGATGAATATGACTTTTTCTGTTGATTGATGGATAATTTTAGTTATGAAATGACAATGAAACAAGAAGAACACGGTTATTTTCTGATGACTAGGGAATAAGTTTAGTTATGAACAGTGTTGGAAAGATTCCTTTGACAATTTTTAGTTGACTGGATAATAAGTTTAGTTGAGAAATGACGAAAGTGACTATGTTTTAGTTGATTGGCGAAAGATTTTTTTTAGTTAAGGAACGTTAAATAACATGTAAGGGGAAAACCTAGAGAACATATGGGGAACATGGTAAAGAACACATGTAAGAAAAGTTGATGAATACAGTGAACATGCTGGGAATATGAACTTACAGAGAACATGAAAACATGATAAGGAGAATAGGGAATACAAAGAATGAACAATGGACTTGTGAAGAACATGGAGAATATGACAAAAGATTGTAGAAACATGTAAGTGAAGGTGAAAAAACGAAGTGATCTTGTGAGGAACATGAACTTGTAGAGGAACATGAATATTGACAAAGAACACAAAATATGGAAGTTAGCATGAATATTGAGTATAAAAGTTGTAAAGAGAACATGAGATGAATATGAAAACATAGAAAATATGACTAGAATTTGTAGAGAACATAATGAGACTAAGAGAAAGATTACATAAAAAATGGAGATACTTGTGAAAATATGAACTGAATGGGACTGTGAACATTTGAAGAACATGGAGTGAACACGGATGAGAATACGAAGAACACAGTGAATATAGAGAAAATATGCAAATACAGGGGGACAAGAGCTGGAGCTCTGTAACTGACTTGATCTTATTTACTACGTCTGAAATATAACTGTTTAAAATTTCAGGGGGATTGGACTGCTAGTAGCGAAATGTGGTCTTTGCCAAATTTGGGTCTTTAATTGGACTCTGATTAATTTCGATCATGAACTGGACTCTGAATATTTTGGCACAAAGTAGACTCTGGCGAATTTTGCTAGAAAACTGGACTCTGATGAATTTCGATCAAGAACTGGACTCTGTCACATTTTCACAGATTACAGGACACTGATGAAATTTGCTCTCAAAGTAGACTCTGGCGAATTTCTGTTGATAATTGGACTCTGATGAAATATGAGCTAAGTACTGTCTCTGACTAATTTTGCTGACAAAGTGGATTCTGTTCATTTTTAGGTATAAATTTGACTCTGATGAAATATGAGCTGAATACTGTCTCTGACTAATTTTGCTCTCAAAGTAGACTCTGATCATTTTTAGGTATAAATTTGACTCTGATGAAATATGAGCTGAATACTGTCTCTGACTAATTTGCTCACAAAGTGGACTCTGTTCATTTTTAGGTATAAAATGGTCTCTGATGAAATATGAGCTGAATACTGTCTCTGACTAATTTGCTCACAAAGTGGACTCTGTTCATTTTTAGGTATAAAATGGTCTCTGATGAAATATGAGCTAAAACTGTCTCTGACGAATATTGCTCTCAAAGTAGACTCTGGCGAATTTTCGGTATAAACTGGACTCTGATGAAATATGAGCTTAAAACTGGGCTCTGTTCAATTTTGGTCTTTACAGATGAAATAGCCGTAAATGGATATAAAACTAAATGTTATGGATAAGTTGGCTGTTTTCCTTAACAAAACATCTAAGACAATATTCTCTGAAAATGGTCCTTTTACAAATTCGGTCATAAACATATAAATAAACTTCTATGATTATTTGAAACTCTGAAAATAGTTGTAAGGAAATAGGAGGAGGAGAGAGAGAGAGAGGAGGGACGGTAGAGATATTATGGAGATAAGATATGATAAGAGCCGTCTGGCTGTCCGGGCGTAAAGTAAATAAAGGTGACGCGACAGATTGCGAGGTAAGGGGGGCGGGAGGGGGGTGTGATGTACGAAACCCTGAAAACCATGACTTACACAGGTGATTTTCTAAATTTATATGAATAACTAAGGCTTACATAGACGATTTTGTAAGTTGAAAACATGTAAAACATGTCCGTAGAGTTCTCCTGGAAGCCCTAAAGTGCTACACACGATATTTGAATTTCTCCCATAAGGCCTTAACAAACTTCTAAGTCTCGGAAATTATTTTTCTTATAAGAACTTTAGCAAACTCGTATGACATTATTTTTCATTATAAGAATTCCCTCCCTAATTCCAAATCTGTGAACTCCACGAATTTCCAAAGTTCGCCTGAAAAATGCCAAACACGATAAAGCGAACTACAAACTTCTAAGATCGAAATTACTTTCATAAGAAATCCTGAAAACACCCCCAAAAGCGCTACACACGAATTTCCAAATTCACCTGAAACCCCCGAAGCGCTACACACGAATTTCCAGAAAAAACAAAAATTCGTCTGTGGCGCTTACACCCTACTACTGTGGTGGGGCTGCTGGTGCTGCTGCTGCTGCTGTTGGGGCTGCTGCTGCTGCTGCTGTTGGGGCTGCTGCTGCTGTTGGGGCTGCTGCTGCTGGTGCTGGGGCTGCTGCTGGGGCTACTGCTGCTGTTGGGGCTACTGCTGCTGCTGCTGCTGGTGCTGCTGCTGGTGCTGTTAGGGCTGCTGTTGCTGCTACTGGTGCTGCTGCTGTTGTTGGGGCCGCTACTGTTGGGGCCGCTACTGTTGGGGCCGCTACTGTTGAGGCCACTACTGTTGTGGCCGCTACTGTTGGGGCCGCTGCTGTTGAGGCCGCTACTGTTGGGGCCGCTACTGTTGAGGCCGCTACTGCTGAGGCCGCTACTGTTGTGGCCGCTACTGTTGTGGCCGCTACTGTTGTGGCCGCTACTGCTGAGGCCGCTACTGTTGTGGCCGCTACTGTTGGGGCCGCTGCTGTTGTGGCCGCTACTGTTGTGGCCGCTACTGTTGAGGCCGCTGCTGTTGGGGCCGCTGCTGTTGTGGCCGCTACTGTTGAGGCCGCTACTGTTGAGGCCGCTGCTGTTGGGGCCGCTGCTGTTGGGGCCGCTGCTGTTGGGGCCGCTGCTGTTGGGGCTGCTACTGTTGGGGCCGCTGCTGTTGAGGCCGCTACTGTTGGGGCCGCTACTGTTGGGGCCGCTGCTGTTGGGGCCGCTGCTGTTGGGGCCGCTACTGTTGGGGCCGCTGCTGTTGAGGCCGCTACTGTTGGGGCCGCTACTGTTGGGGCCGCTGCTGTTGGGCCGCTACTGTTGGGGCCGCTGCTGTTGGGGCCGCTGCTGTTGGGGCCGCTTCTGTTGAGGCCGCTACTGTTGGGGCCGCTGCTGTTGAGGCCGCTACTGTTGGGGCCGCTGCTGTTGAGGCCGCTACTGTTGGGGCCGCTGCTGTTGGGGCCGCTGCTGTTGGGGCCGCTACTGTTGGGGCCGCTGCTGTTGAGGCCGCTACTGTTGGGGCCGCTACTGTTGGGGCCGCTACTGTTGGGGCCGCTACTGTTGGGGCCGCTACTGTTGGGCCGCTGCTGTTGGGGCCGCTACTGTTGAGGCCGCTGCTGTTGAGGCCGCTACTGTTGGGGCCGCTACTGTTGAGGCCGCTACTGTTGGGGCCGCTGCTGTTGGGGCAGCTACTGTTGGGGCCGCTGCTGTTGGGGCCGCTACTGTTGGGGCCGCTGCTGTTGGGGCCGCTACTGTTGGGGCCGCTACTGTTGGGGCCGCTACTGTTGGGGCCGCTACTGTTGAGGCCACTACTGTTGGGGCCGCTACTGTTGGGGCCGCTACTGTTGGGGCCGCTACTGTTGGGGCCGCTGCTGTTGGGGCCGCTGCTGTTGGGGCAGCTACTGTTGGGGCCGCTACTGTTGGGGCCGCTACTGTTGGGGCCGCTACTGTTGAGGCCGCTGCTGTTGGGGCCGCTGCTGTTGGGGCTGCTACTGTTGAGGCCGCTGCTGTTGGGGCTGCTACTGTTGGGGCCGCTGCTGTTGGGGCTGCTACTGTTGAGGCCGCTGCTGTTGGGGCCGCTACTGTTGAGGCCGCTGCTGTTGGGGCCGCTACTGTTGGGGCCGCTGCTGTTGGGGCCGCTGCTGTTGGGGCCGCTACTGTTGGGGCCGCTGCTGTTGGGGCCG
The DNA here is from genome assembly GCF_020424385.1 of Procambarus clarkii. Lineage (NCBI taxonomy): Eukaryota > Metazoa > Arthropoda > Malacostraca > Decapoda > Cambaridae > Procambarus > Procambarus clarkii. The sequence continues at coordinate 146,918 of NW_025561299.1, read as the reverse complement.
CTACTGTTGGGGCCGCTACTGTTGGGGCCGCTACTGTTGTGGCCGCTGCTGTTGGGGCCGCTGCTGTTGGGGCTGCTACTGTTGGGGCCGCTGCTGTTGGGGCCGCTACTGTTGGGGCCGCTACTGTTGGGGCCGCTACTGTTGTGGCCGCTGCTGTTGGGGCCGCTGCTGTTGGGGCCGCTACTGTTGAGGCCGCTACTGTTGGGGCCGCTGCTGTTGGGGCCGCTACTGTTGGGGCCGCTACTGTTGAGGCCGCTGCTGTTGGGGCCGCTGCTGTTGGGGCCGCTACTGTTGGGGCCGCTACTGTTGGGGCCGCTGCTGTTGGGGCCGCTACTGGGGGCCGCTACTGTTGAGGCCGCTACTGTTGGGGCCGCTACTGTTGAGGCCGCTACTGTTGGGGCCGATACTGTTGTGGCCGCTACTGTTGGGGCCGATACTGTTGGGGCCGCTACTGTTGAGGCCGCTACTGTTGGGGCCGCTGCTGTTGGGGCCGCTGTTGTTGGGGCCGCTACTGTTGGGGCCGCTGTTGTTGGGGCCGCTGTTGTTGGGGCCGCTACTGTTGAGGCCGCTACTGTTGAGGCCGCTACTGTTGAGGCCGCTACTGTTGAGGCCGCTACTGTTGGGGCCGCTACTGTTGAGGCCGCTACTGTTGGGGCCGCTGTTGTTGGGGCCGCTACTGTTGGGGCCGCTGTTGTTGGGGCCGCTACTGTTGAGGCCGCTACTGTTGGGGCCGCTACTGTTGGGGCCGCTACTGTTGAGGCCGCTACTGTTGGGGCCGCTACTGTTGAGGCCGCTACTGTTGGGGCCGCTACTGTTGGGGCCGCTACTGTTGGGGCCGCTACTGTTGGGGCCGCTACTGTTGGGGCCGCTACTGTTGGGGCCGCTACTGTTGGGGCCGCTACTGTTGGGGCCGCTGCTGTTGGGGCCGCTACTGTTGGGGCCGCTACTGTTGGGGCCGCTACTGTTGGGGCCGCTACTGTTGGGGCCGCTACTGTTGGGGCCGCTACTGTTGGGGCCGCTGCTGTTGGGGCCGCTGCTGTTGGGGCCTCTACTGTTGGGGCCGCTACTGTTGAGGCCGCTGCTGTTGGGGCCGCTGCTGTTGGGGCCGCTACTGTTGAGGCCGCTACTGCTGGGGCCGCTACTGTTGGGGCCGCTACTGTTGGGGCCGCTGCTGTTGGGGCCGCTACTGTTGGGGCCGCTGCTGTTGGGGCCGCTACTGTTGAGGCCGCTACTGTTGGGGCCGCTACTGTTGGGGCCGCTACTGTTGGGGCCGCTACTGTTGGGGCCGCTACTGTTGGGGCCGCTGCTGTTGGGGCCGCTGCTGTTGGGGCCGCTACTGTTGAGGCCGCTGCTGTTGGGGCCGCTACTGTTGGGGCCGCTACTGTTGGGGCCGCTACTGTTGGGGCGGCTACTGTTGAGGCCGCTACTGTTGGGGCCGCTACTGTTGGGGCCGCTACTGTTGGGGCCGCTACTGTTGGGGCCGCTACTGTTGGGGCCGCTGCTGTTGGGGCCGCTGCTGTTGGGGCAGCTACTGTTGGGGCCGCTACTGTTGGGGCCGCTACTGTTGGGGCCGCTACTGTTGAGGCCGCTACTGTTGGGGCCGCTGCTGTTGGGGCCGCTACTGTTGGGGCCGCTACTGTTGGGGCCGCTACTGTTGTGGCCGCTGCTGTTGGGGCCGCTGCTGTTGGGGCTGCTACTGTTGAGGCCGCTACTGTTGGGGCCGCTGCTGTTGGGGCCGCTACTGTTGGGGCCGCTACTGTTGGGGCCGCTACTGTTGGGGCCGCTGCTGTTGGGGCCGCTGCTGTTGGGGCTGCTACTGTTGGGGCCGCTACTGTTGGGGCCGCTGCTGTTGGGGCCGCTACTGTTGGGGCCGCTACTGTTGAGGCCGCTACTGTTGGGGCCGATACTGTTGTGGCCGCTACTGTTGGGGCCGCTACTGTTGAGGCCGCTACTGTTGGGGCCGATACTGTTGGGGCCGCTACTGTTGAGGCCGCTACTGTTGGGGCCGCTACTGTTGAGGCCGCTACTGTTGAGGCCGCTACTGTTGAGGCCGATACTGTTGTGGCCGCTGCTGTTGGGGCCGCTGCTGTTGAGGCCGCTACTGTTGGGGCCGCTACTGTTGGGGCCGCTACTGTTGGGGCCGCTACTGTTGGGGCCGCTACTGTTGGGGCCGCTACTGTTGGGGCCGCTGCTGTTGGGGCCGCTGCTGTTGAGGCCGCTACTGTTGGGGCCGCTACTGTTGAGGCCGCTGCTGTTGGGGCCGCTGCTGTTGGGGCCGCTGCTGTTGGGGCCGCTGCTGTTGAGGCCGCTACTGTTGGGGCCGCTGCTGTTGAGGCCGCTACTGTTGGGGCCGCTACTGTTGGGGCCGCTACTGTTGGGGCCGCTACTGTTGGGGCCGCTGCTGTTGAGGCCGCTACTGTTGGGGCCGCTACTGTTGGGGCCGCTACTGTTGGGGCCGCTACTGTTGGGGCAGCTACTGTTGGGGCCGCTGCTGTTGGTACTTATACGGCCCTCATACTCAGACTGCCCTGATAATCATTTATACCGTCATGATATTTAATTTCTTACTGATATTACTGAAAAATTCAACTTCACCTCATTTTATTACAAGAATTCTCAGTATTCATTGTAAATAGTATTAAAGATCTCCCTTGTTACAATGTTAATAGTTAATAAAGTCAGTCGTCCGCGCCATAACTTAATACCAAACCAATAAAATAGGGAACCAAACCACCAGACAACAGCTATATATCGCATTACGTGGCTTCAACGTTGCTAGAAAGTTGTCGCAACGTGTTCAATGTGGCTACAATGTTGTGGCTCAACATTGACGCAACATTGTGACCGTAAACAACACGTTATAACGTTGTGTTTACGTTGTATTTTGGTGGGTCATTTGTCTAACGAGTGCCACGAAGACCAAGGGTGATCACCGGTGCCAATTACAGAGGTGATCAGTTAAACAAGAAAATATTGACACTGTTTACATTTGTGGTTGATGTTTGCAACCAATTACCGGGTATAGTAATAGACCTGGGATCCCTGTAGTGTTTCAAGCGTAGGTTGAACTCAAGGAAATGAAATAAGATGGACTTGATAGTCTATAGCATAATGAACTACGTCTGGTGGGAGCATTTTATTGCACCTAATGTTTCTAATTCCCTCCTAGCAGTAAATAGGAACCTCGGAGACAGGCAGCTGTTGTGTACTGCATCCTGTGGAGGTCACTTGTTGGCCTGGGGGTGGAGGACATCGATAAGCCTAAACACAGGCTTCCTGTCTTGCATATACAAGTTTGCAACACAACTAGTACCAGACTTGAGAGGTCTAACCTCTAAGGACAGTTTAAATTGAACACAATCTTGCAACTTTCAGGAAGAAAAAGGAGCAAACGTGATATGTTTACGACATACAAGATACTGTGGGAAAATAACAAAGTAGATAAAGAACTCTTTAAATTTAAATAAATATAAGTGGAGGAGAGCGGTAGACGCTGTCCAAGTATTCAGGACGGATGAATGTCATGAAATAATCTTATTTTGTATGGCTGGTCACAGAGTGGTTAACCCTAACACATGGTTGTCTTGCCCTTGTATATACACCTTTCAACACCACTAAACATACACACAATATATATATATATATATATATATATATATATATATATATATATATATATATATATATATATATATATATATATATATATATATATATATATTATTATTATTATTATTATTATTATTATTATTATTATTATTATTATTATTATTATTATTATTATTTTCTACCACAGACGTGGCCACACATTTACAATTCTAACCAGCATATATACATTTTCTTCTGTCCTCCATGGACAGGGTAAGAGAGATTTGTCAAACATATAGTTCAGGGATTTATTGAACAATCAACCACAGAAGGTGATTGTACTGCTTTTAAAATGCTAGACTAAGCTACACACGTAAATGCATAGATACACAGATTTATGTATGCTACATAAAGTGTTTGATGTGTCTTTTACATAGTGTCATTAATGTGCATTTACAAAGGTGAAATGTAATTCTGATCAGCTTCCGCATATACTTTATACACATACATACACACATATACATAGATACATACATACATATATACACACACATACATACACATACATTCTATTTGTCTCTTTTACTCTGACAGGGTGAGATAGCCGATAGAGAAATTAGTGTGCAATTAAGAACTTAATCACTGAAGGTGATTAAGATGCTTTTACAAGCTCAGGTTATATAGTTACATCACATACATACATTGTATAATTTATACATTACATGGTCAATCTAGAGTAAAAGTCCAATATATCATCAAGTGTTCCAGTACTCATAAGGGAGAAGAGGTCAATGGATTTGTTAAAGGACGGAGCACAGCAAATTGTATAGTTAATTACTTGGCTAATGACACGGCTAGGTACTCTGTATTTGTTGACATCAAAGGAGCCTTCGACAAAGCACAGGGGATTGCGATCCTGGACGAGCTTGCATGCATGGGTGTCAAGGGGAGACTCATGAAATGGGTTGAAGACTACCTCACAGGAAGGAAAGCCAAGGTCTGCTTCAATGGAGCAGTCTCCAGAACAATGAGTATGGAACTCGGTACCCCCCAAGGCGGAGTCTTAAGCCCCACACTATTCAATGTACTTATGAACGCCATAGCAAATATTGATTTCCCTGAAGGAGCACAACGCAAAAGTCGACTCAGGGCACTGAAAGCTATGACCTGGAATGGACATGGAGCCTCTATTGCCGTGCTTAAAATGATGTACACAGCCTATGTGCGCTCCGTCATAGACTATGCCGCACCAGTTCTGTGCACCTACTCCCAAAGCGATATGAAAAGGCTTGAAAGCATTCAAAATGAAGCCATGACAATCATTCTTGGAGTTCCAAGAACTGCCAAAACGTCTAATCTACGAGAGGAGTTGTCCCTTCCCAGTGTTAAAAGCAGAATTAAGGAGCTGAATGCTAAGCTTGCAATTAGGATAGCCAGAGATCCCCATTACAATGATATTGCTAAGAAAAAACTGAGCTCTGTGCTACTTTCAGGGGGAAACAGGAGAAGCAAAAAATGGCATCACAGATCAGTCTGCTACCTCGAAGAGCTTCACCTGCTTGAGCAAGCCCGTGAGCTCCTGCCTGTAGAGAGGTTACCTCCCTGGGAGGATGACTCATGCAAGATCATCATCAATGAAATGGCAACGAAAAAATCCAACATGATACCACAAGAAATGAGGCACAAGTATCTCGAGGAAATTTATAAAGAAGCCGGAGATGAACTAGATCAAATCTACACTGACGGGTCATCTAATCCTGTCAATGGCAGGGCTGGTGCAGCATACACGGTAATCAAGGATAATACTTTCCAACGCAGAAATGAAGAAAAAGCACGTATTGAGAACTATGCCTCTTCAACGCAAGCAGAGCTAACTGCCATTGTTATGGCGTTAAGGTTTCTTGAACGGAACACTAATGGTGCAGTGATTTGCACCGATTCAAAAGCAGCACTGCAAAGCCTAAGTAAAAATCGGGCAGAAAATCTTGCAATAGTCGCTGAAATTAAGAGAGCTGTGAGAGTACTTACCAATCAGGGAAGAGTCATCAAGTTTCTGTGGATCCCCTCCCATGTTGGAATATGTGGGAATGAACGAGCAGATGTGCTGGCTGCTGAAGGCGCTGAAGGAGACCATATTGAATACTTCATACCCAAGACTCTACTACAAATTAGAGGTATTGTCAGGCAACATCACCGTGACAAGGTAACTGAGGAAAGGAGGATAGAAGCACAAACCAGTGAATCTGTACGATGGTACAACATGGTTGCAGCTGGCAATCCCAATCATTATGGACGAAGAGGAGGAGGACGAGGGAGAGAATCAGTAATAGCGAGAATCCGTCTTGGATACAAATATCCATGGAGATACGGAATGGAAACAACAGTTGATCAGCGAAGTTGCAGAATCTGTGGTGAGAGTGATGGACACCGCCTTGACCACTATCTACGTGAATGTGAACACCTGAGAGACATTAGAAATATGTGTAGAATAATAAACCCCACATTGTTTGAGTTAGGAAAACACTATTTGTCAAATATTGATACTGTTCTTAAAAGATTTCCCCATTTTGCACCCGCAAGATAACGTAAGCTTTTAAGGGTTGATAGATGTTAATCTTCTTGTTTGAGGAGCTGTTCACTTGAGACAGTTAAGCAAGTCCCAGCTGTGTCTGGGTACAAGTGACAGGATGAACAACCCAGCGGGTTTTCTTCCTATTGGGGAGTGTTGTACATGCTGCTATGGCGGTGTGTCCACTCACAGGATGAGTGGCGCTGCCCAATACTGTCACTATGGCGGTGTGTCCACTCACAGGATGAGTGGCGCTGCCCAATACTGTCACTATGGCGGTGAGTCCACTCACAGGATGAGTGGCGCTGCCCAATACTGTCACTATGGCGGTGTGTCCACTCACAGGATGAGTGGCGCTGCCCAATACTGTCACTATGGCGGTGTGTCCACTCACAGGATGAGTGGCGCTGCCCAATACTGTCACTATGGCGGTGTGTCCACTCACAGGATGAGTGGCGCTGCCCAATACTGTCACTATGGCGGTGTGTCCACTCACAGGATGAGTGGCGCTGCCCAATACTGTCACTATGGCGGTGTGTCCACTCACAGGATGAGTGGCGCTGCCCAATACTGTCACTATGGCGGTGTGTCCACTCACAGGATGAGTGGCGCTGCCCAATACTGTCACTATGGCGGTGTGTCCACTCACAGGATGAGTGGCGCTGCCCAATACTGTCACTATGGCGGTGTGTCCACTCACAGGATGAGTGGCGCTGCCCAATACTGTCACTATGGCGGTGTGTCCACTCACAGGATGAGTGGCGCTGCCCAATACTGTCACTATGGCGGTGTGTCCACTCACAGGATGAGTGGCGCTGCCCAATACTGTCACTATGGCGGTGTGTCCACTCACAGGATGAGTGGCGCTGCCCAATACTGTCACTATGGCGGTGTGTCCACTCACAGGATGAGTGGCGCTGCCCAATACTGTCACTATGGCGGTGTGTCCACTCACAGGATGAGTGGCGCTGCCCAATACTGTCACTATGGCGGTGTGTCCACTCACAGGATGAGTGGCGCTGCCCAATACTGTCACTATGGCGGTGTGTCCACTCACAGGATGAGTGGCGCTGCCCAATACTGTCACTATGGCGGTGTGTCCACTCACAGGATGAGTGGCGCTGCCCAATACTGTCACTATGGCGGTGTGTCCACTCACAGGATGAGTGGCGCTGCCCAATACTGTCACTATGGCGGTGTGTCCACTCACAGGATGAGTGGCGCTGCCCAATACTGTCACTATGGCGGTGTGTCCACTCACAGGATGAGTGACGCTGCCCAATATATGGCGGTGTGTCCACTCACAGGATGAGTGGCGCTGCCCAATACTGTCACTATGGCGGTGTGTCCACTCACAGGATGAGTGGCGCTGCCCAATACTGTCACTATGGCGGTGTGTCCACTCACAGGATGAGTGGCGCTGCCCAATACTGTCACTATGGCGGTGTGTCCACTCACAGGATGAGTGGCGCTGCCCAATACTGTCACTATGGCGGTGTGTCCACTCACAGGATGAGTGGCGCTGCCCAATACTGTCACTATGGCGGTGTGTCCACTCACAGGATGAGTGGCGCTGCCCAATACTGTCACTATGGCGGTGTGTCCACTCACAGAATGAGTGGCGCTGCCCAATACTGTCACTATAGCGGTGTGTCCACTCACAGGATGAGTGGTGTTGCCCAATACTGTCACTATGGCGGTGTGTCCACTCACAGGATGAGTGATTCTGCCCAATACTGTCACTATGGCGGTGTGTCCACTCACAGAATGAGTGGCGCTGCCCAATACTGTCACTATAGCGGTGTGTCTACTCACAGGATGAGTGGCGCTGCCCAATACTGTCACTATGGCGGTGTGTCCACTCACAGGATGAGTGGCGCTGCCCAATACTGTCCCTATGGCGGTGTGTCCACTCACAGAATGAGTGGCGCTGCCCTATACTGTCACTATAGCGGTGTGTCCACTCACAGGATGAGTGGTGCTGCCCAATACTGTCACTATGGCGGTGTGTCCACTCACAGGATGAGTGATTCTGCCCAATACTGTCACTATGGCGGTGTGTCCACTCACAGGATGAGTGGCGCTGCCCAATACTGTCACTATGGCGGTGTGTCCACTCACAGGATGAGTGGCGCTGCCCAATAAACTCGTCCCTCGGAACAAAGTTTAAATGCTCGGGAACTGTTCGGATGTCATCAGTTGAGTCGTGTGTACAGCGTTGTTCATAAATGAACAAGGTGTTTGTTGACGACGACACACTAACTCACAACTGGTAAACCTCTAACTGTTCAACTCACATTGCTTCCCTGATATTCTTATTTCGAATCGCACCTCTGAACTCAACTTAATCACCTCTCACTTAACCAACCCCTAATTATACTTTAAATTCTATTTCCTGTTAATAGTAATTTATATTTGCGAAAACTCTAAATTTAAAATGTATATATATATATATATATATATATATATATATATATATATATATATATATATATATATATATATATATATATATATATATGTCGTACCTAGTAGCCAGAATGCACTTCTCAGCCTACTATGCAAGGCCCGATTTGCCTAATAAGCCAAGTTTTCATGAATTAATGTTTTTTCGACGACCTAACCTACCTAACCTAACCTAACCTAACATTTTTCGGCTACCTAACCTAACCTAACCTATAAATATAGGTTAGGTTAGGTTAGGTAGGGTTGGTTAGGTTCGGTCATATATCTACGTTAATTTTAACTCCAGTTAAAGAAATTTACTTCATACATAATGAAATGGGTAGCTTTATCATTTCATAGGAAAAAATTAGAGAAAATATATTAATTCAGGAAAACTTGGCTTATTAGGCAAATCGGGCCTTGCATAGTAGACTGAGAAGTGCGTTCTGGCTACTAGGTACGACATATATATATATATATATATATATATATATATATATATATATATATATATATATATATATATATATATATGAGAGCAGGAATGAAGAAGAAATCAATTCCTCTTTCTACAAAGTGATAGGGGTAGGCAGACCAGTAAAGTGGTACATAAAGGCAAACCAACAAAATCATTAGAGAGAGGGGGAGTGAAAAATAAGAAGAGGGGGAACAAGTTCCTGAAGATTGCATACACCAACATAGATGGACAAGAAGTTGACATAATAGCACTAGAGATCTGCCATGAGGATGATAAACTAATGATCATAAATGCATATAGTCCACCGCCAAGCAGCACATGGTCAAAGGAGGAGCTAGATAGTAAGCAAGAAGTTCTTATAACAATAATGAGAGATCATAGTGAGAGCGGATAACGATAGTTCACGACTGTTGATAGTCGGCGACTTCAACTTGAAATCCATAGACTGGGAAGCATATGAAGCTAAAACAGAAGATTTTTGGACCTGTAAATTTGTAGACCTCATCCTGGAAACATTCTTGTATCAACATGTTAAACAAGCTACGAGGATGAGGGAAGGGGACGTTCCCTCCATGCTAGATTTGATATTTACCAGGAAGGAGGAAGAAATATTTGACATTCAGTACCTTCCTCCCTTGGGTAAAAGTGACCATGTCTTTTTGGGAATAAAGTATGCAATGCGTTATAATCTGGAAGAAAATATGAAGGTTGATGCAATTGAAAAACCTGACTTTAGGAGAGGACATTATGGCAACCTTAGAAAAAGTTTTAGTGAGTATAATTGGACAGACTTGTTGCTAGGCAAGGAAGTGAATGAGATGTATGTCAAGTTTTGTGAAATATATGATAAAGGCACAAAAAAATTTATACCAAAACAGAGATGCAGAACTAGGAAACAGGATTGGTTCAACAGAAATTGCGAGAGGGCCAGAGACCAAAAGACACAAAAATGGAATCAATACAGGAAGAGGCCAAACCCCCAAACATACCAGCGATACAAAGATGCGAGAAACAACTACACGGCAGTGAGGAGAGAGGCAGAAAGAAATTTTGAAAAAGGGATTGCAGACAAATGTAAAACAGAACCAGGTCTATTCTATAAATTCATAAACAACAAATTGCAGGTAAAGGATAATATTCAGAGGTTGAAAATGGGAAATAGATTCACGGAAAATGAAAAGGAAATGTGTGAAACATTAAACGAAAAGTTCCAAAGTGTGTTTGTACAAAATGAAATCTTCAGGGAACCAGATACAATAAGAATTCCAGAGAACAACATAGAGCACATAGAGGTGTCTAGAGACGAAGTGGAAAAAATGCTCAAGGAGCTAAATAAGAACAAAGCAGTTGGTCCAGATGGAGTTTCACCATGGGTTCTGAGAGAATGTGCACCTGAGCTCAGCATTCCACTTCAACTGATTTTTCAGGCATCCCTGTTTACAGGAGTTGTAGCTGATGTGTGGAAAAAGGCTAACATAGTTCCAATCTACAAAAGTGGAAGCAGGGAAGACCCCCTTAATTATAGACCGGTATCATTGACAAGTGTAATAGTCAAAATATTGGAAAAAAATAATTAAAACTAAATGGGTAGAACACCTGGAGAGAAATGATATAATATCAGACAGACAGTATGGTTTTCGATCTGGAAGATCCTGTGTATCGAATTTACTCAGTTTCTATGATCGAGCAACAGAGATATTACAGGAAAGAGATGGTTGGGTTGACTGCATCTATCTGGACCTAAAAAAGGCTTTCGACAGAGTTCCACATAAGAGGTTGTTCTGGAAACTGGAAAATATTGGAGGGGTGACAGGTAAGCTTCTAACATGGATGAAAAATTTTCTGACTGATAGAAAAATGAGGGCAGTGATCAGAGGCAATGTATCGGACTGGAGAAATGTCACAAGTGGAGTACCACAGGGTTCAGTTCTTGCACCAGTGATGTTTATTGTCTACATAAATGATCTACCAGTTGGTATACAGAATTATATGAACATGTTTGCTGATGATGCTAAGATAATAGGAAGGATAAGAAACTTAGATGATTGTCATGCCCTTCAAGATGACCTGGACAAAATAAGTATATGGAGCACCACTTGGCAAATGGAATTTAATGTTAATAAATGCCATGTTATGGAATGTGGAATAGGAGAACATAGACCCCACACAACCTATATATTATGTGAGAAATCTTTAAAGAATTCTGATAAAGAAAGAGATCTAGGGGTGGTTCTAGATAGAAAACTATCACCTGAGGACCACATAAAGAATATTGTGCGAGGAGCCTATGCCACGCTTTCTAACTTCAGAATTGCTTTTAAATACATGGATGGCGATATACTAAAGAAATTGTTCACGACTTTTGTTAGGCCAAAGCTAGAATATGCAGCGGTTGTGTGGTGCCCATATCTTAAGAAGCACATCAACAAACTGGAAAAGGTGCAAAGACATGCTACTAAGTGGCTCCCAGAACTGAAGGGCAAGAGCTACGAGGAGAGGTTAGAGGCATTAAATATGCCAAAACTAGAAGACAGAAGAAAAAGAGGTGATATGATCACTACATACAAAATAGTAACAGGAATTGATAAAATCGATAGGGAAGATTTCCTGAGACCTGGAACTTTAAGAACAAGAGGTCATAGATTTAAACTAGCTAAACACAGATGCCGAAGAAATATAAGAAAATTCACTTTCGCAAACAGAGTGGTAGACGGTTGGAACAAGTTAGGTGAGAAGGTGGTGGAGGCCAAGACCGTCAGTAGTTTCAAAGCGTTATATGACAAAGAGTGCTGGGAAGACGGGACACCACGAGCGTAGCTCTCATCCTGTAACTACACTTAGGTAATTACACACACACACACACACTCCTGAAGCTCACATAAAAAGAATAACGTCTGCGGCATATGCGAGGCTGGCTAACATCAGAACAGCGTTCAGGAACCTGTGTAAGGAATCATTCAGAATCTTGTACACCACATATGTAAGACCAATCCTGGAGTATGCGGCCCCAGCATGGAGCCCGTACCTTGTCAAGCACAAGACGAAGCTGGAAAAAGTCCAATGGTATGCCACTAGACTAGTCCCAGAACTAAGAGGCATGAGTTACGAGGAAAGGCTGCGGGAAATGCACCTCACGACACTGGAAGACAGAAGAATAAGGGGAGACATGATCACAACCTACAAAATCCTCAGAGGAATCGACCGGGTAAACAAGGATAAACTTTTCAACACTGGTGGGACGCGAACAAGGGGACACAGGTGGAAATTGAGTACCCAAATGAGCCACAGAGACGTTAGAAGGAACTTTTTCAGTGTCAGAGTAGTTAACGGATGGAATGCATTAGGCTGTGATGTGGTGGAGGCTGACTCCATACACAGTTTCAAATGTAGATATGATAGAGCCCAGTAGGCTCAGGAAACTGTACACCAGTTGATTGACAGTTGAGAGGCGGGACCAAAGAGCCAAAGCTCGACACCCACAAGCACAAATAGGTGAGTACAAATAGGTGAGTACACACACACACACACACACACACACACAACCTAACAGGAAGGAGCCAAAGAGTTACGGTAAGGGGCGAGAAGTCGGACTGGCGAACAGTAACAAGTGGAGTACCACAAGGATCGGTGCTGGGACCAATTCTATTTCTTGTATATGTTAACGACATGTTTACAGGCGTAGAGTCCTACATGTCGATGTTTGCGGATGACGCAAAGTTGATGAGAAGAGTTGTGACAGATGAGGATTGCAGGATCCTCCAAGAGGACCTGAACAGGCAAATGTAAAGTTATGGAAATGGGACTAGGAGATAGGAGACCAAAGGGACAGTACACAATGAAGGGGAACAGCCTACCTGTGACGACGCATGAAAGAGACCTGGGGGTGGACGTAACACCTAATCTATCTCCTGAGGCACATATAAATAGGATAACGACAGCAGCGTACTCTTCACTGGCAAAAGTTAGAACATCATTCAGAAACCTAAGTTAGGAGGCATTTAGGGCGCTTTACACTGCCTACGTAAGGCCAGTCTTAGAGTATGCCGCCTCATCATGGAGTCCCCATCTGAAGAAGCATATAATGAACCTGGAAAAGGTTCAGAGGTTTGCAACGAGACTCGTCCCAGAGCTACGAGGGATGGGGTATGAGGAGCGCCTGAGGGAACTGTGCCTTACGACACTAGAAAGAAGAAGGGAGAGGGGGGACATGATAGGAACGTATAAGATACTCAGAGGGATTGACAGAGTGGACATAGACGAAATGTTCACACGGAATAGTAACAGAACGAGGGGACATGGATGGAAGCTTGAAACTCAGATGAGTCACAGAGATGTTAGGAAGTTTTCTTTTAGCGTGAGAGTAGTGGGAAAATGGAATGCACTTAAGGAACAGGTTGTGGAAGCAAATACTATTCATAATTTTAAAACCAGGTATGATAGGGAAATGGGACAGGAGTCATTGCTGTAAACAACCGATGCTCGAAAGGAGGGATCCAAGAGTCAATGCTCGATCCTGCAGACACAACTAGGTGAGTACAACTAGGTGAGTACACACACACACACACACACACACATGGAGAAGATTGTGCGAAGAACACACATGGAGAAGATTGTGCGAAGAAAGCTAGTGGAGCACCTGGAGCGAAGGAACTTTGTAACACAGCATCAACATGGATTCAGGGATGGCAGGTCCTGCCTCACAGGGTTACTTGAATTCTACTACCAGGCAACAAAAATAAGGCAAGAAAGAGAAAGGTGGGCAGACTGCATATTTTTGGATTGTCAGAAAGCCTTTGACACAGTGCCACACAAGAGGCTAGTGAAAAAACTGGAGATGCAGGCTGGAGTGAAAGGGAAGGTACTCCGTTGGATACAGGAGTACCTAAGTATCAGGAGACAACGAGTCAGTGTGAGGGGTGAGGTCTCAGATTGGCGAGACGTTACGAGTGGAGTACCGCAGGGGTCAGTCCTTGGACCTATACTGTTTCTGATATATGTAAATGATCTTCCAGAGGGTATAGAATCGTTCCTCTCAATGTTTGCCGATGATGCAAAAATTATGAGGACTGAAACTGAGGACGACAGTAGGAGGCTACAAGATGACCTAGACAGACTGAGTGAATGGTCCAACAAACGGCTGTTGAAGTTCAAACCGAGTAAATGCAAAGTAATGAAACTAGGTGGTGGAAATAGGAGGCCGAACACAGGATACAGAATAGGAGATGAAGTACTTAATGAAACGAACAGAGAGAAAGATCTAGAAGTTGATATCACACCAAACCTGTCTCCTGAAGCCCACATAAAAAGAATAACATCTGCGGCGTATGCGAGGCTGGCT
>NW_025561299.1:65000-127500 GCF_020424385.1 Procambarus clarkii | reverse complement strand
CCACCAGCCCCCCTAACACACCACCAGCCCCCCTAACACACCACCAGCCCCCCTAACACACCACCAGCCCCCCTAACACACCACCAGCCCCCCTAACACACCACCAGCCCCCCTAACACACCACCAGCCCCCCTAACACACCACCAGCCCCCCTAACACACCACCAGCCCCCCTAACACACCACCAGCCCCCCTAACACACCACCAGCCCCCCACACCACCAGCCCCCCTACACCACCAGCCCCCCTACCACCAGCCCCCCTAACACACCACCAGCCCCCCTAACACACCACCAGCCCCCCTAACACACCACCAGCCCCCCTAACACACCACCAGCCCCCCTAACACACCACCAGCCCCCCTAACACACCACCAGCCCCCCTAACACACCACCAGCCCCCCCCCTAACACACCACCAGCCCCCCTAACACACCACCAGCCCCCCTAACACACCACCAGCCCCCCTAACACACCACCAGCCCCCCTAACACACCACCAGCCCCCCTAACACACCACCAGCCCCCCTAACACACCACCAGCCCCCTAACAACACCACCAGCCCCCCTAACACACCACCAGCCCCCCTAACACACCACCAGCCCCCCTAACACACCACCAGCCCCCCTAACACACCACCAGCCCCCCTAACACACCACCAGCCCCCCTAACACACCACCAGCCCCCCTAACACACCACCAGCCCCCCTAACACACCACCAGCCCCCCTAACACACCACCAGCCCCCCTAACACACCACCAGCCCCCCTAACACACCACCAGCCCCCCTAACACACCACCAGCCCCCCTAACACACCACCAGCCCCCCTAACACACCACCAGCCCCCCTAACACACCACCAGCCCCCCTAACACACCACCAGCCCCCCTAACACACCACCAGCCCCCCTAACACACCACCAGCCCCCCAACACACCACCACCCCCCCTAACACACCACCAGCCCCCCTAACACACCACCAGCCCCCCTAACACACACACCAGCCCCCCTAACACACCACCAGCCCCCCTAACACACCACCAGCCCCCCACAACACACCACCAGCCCCCCCCCTACACACCACCAGCCCCCCTAACACCACCACCAGCCCCCCTAACACACCACCAGCCCCCTAACACACCACCAGCCCCCCTAACACCCCCCTACCACCAGCCCCCCTAACACACCACCAGCCCCCCTAACACACCACCAGCCCCCCTAACACACCACCAGCCCCCCTAACACACCACCAGCCCCCCTAACACACCACCAGCCCCCCTAACACACCACCAGCCCCCCTAACACACCACCAGCCCCCCTAACACACCACCAGCCCCCCTAACACACCACCAGCCCCCCTAACACACCACCAGCCCCCCTAACACACCACCAGCCCCCCTAACACACCACCAGCCCCCCTAACACACCACCAGCCCCCCTAACACACCACCAGCCCCCCTAACACACCACCAGCCCCCCTAACACACCACCAGCCCCCCTAACACACCACCAGCCCCCCTAACACACCACCAGCCCCCCTAACACACCACCAGCCCCCCTAACACACCACCAGCCCCCCTAGCCCCCCCCCTAACACACCACCAGCCCCCCTAACACACCACCAGCCCCCCTAACACACCACCAGCCCCCCTAACACACCACCAGCCCCCCTAACACACCACCAGCCCCCCTAACACACCACCAGCCCCCCTAACACACCACCAGCCCCCCTAACACACCACCAGCCCCCCTAACACACCACCAGCCCCCCTAACACACCACCAGCCCCCCTAACACACCACCAGCCCCCCTAACACACCACCAGCCCCCCTAACACACCACCAGCCCCCCTAACACACCACCAGCACACCACCAGCCCCCCTAACACACCACCAGCCCCCCTAACACACCACCAGCCCCCTAACAACACACCACCCCCCTAGCCCCCTAACACACCACCAGCCCCCCTAACACACCACCAGCCCCCCTAACACACCACCAGCCCCCCTAACACACCACCAGCCCCCCTAACACACCACCAGCCCCCTAACACACCACCACACACACCACCAGCCCCCCTAACACACCACCAGCCCCCCTAACACACCACCAGCCCCCCTAACACACCACCAGCCCCCCTAACACACCACCAGCCCCCCTAACACACCACCAGCCCCCCTAACACACCACCAGCCCCCCTAACACACCACCAGCCCCCCTAACACACCACCAGCCCCCCTAACACACCACCAGCCCCCCTAACACACCACCAGCCCCCCTAACACACCACCAGCCCCCCTAACACACCACCAGCCCCCCTAACACACCACCAGCCCCCCTAACACACCACCAGCCCCCCTAACACACCACCAGCCCCCCTAACACACCACCAGCCCCCCTAACACACCACCAGCCCCCCTAACACACCACCAGCCCCCCTAACACACCACCAGCCCCCCTAACACACCACCAGCCCCCCTAACACACCACCAGCCCCCCCCCTAACACACCACCAGCCCCCCTAACACACCACCAGCCCCCCTAACACACCACCAGCCCCCCTAACACACCACCAGCCCCCCTAACACACCACCAGCCCCCCTAACACACCACCAGCCCCCCTAACACACCACCCCCCCTAACACCCCCAGCCCCCCTAACACACCACCAGCCCCCCTAACACACCACCAGCCCCCCTAACACACCACCAGCCCCCCTAACACACCACCAGCCCCCCTAACACACCACCAGCCCCCCTAACACACCACCAGCCCCCCTAACACACCACCAGCCCCCCTAACACACCACCAGCCCCCCTAACACACCACCAGCCCCCCTAACACACCACCAGCCCCCCTAACACACCACCAGCCCCCCTAACACACCACCAGCCCCCCTAACACACCACCAGCCCCCCTAACCCCCCCCTAACACACCACCAGCCCCCCTAACACACCACCAGCCCCCCTAACACACCACCAGCCCCCCTAACACACCACCAGCCCCCCTAACACACCACCAGCCCCCCTAACACACCACCAGCCCCCCTAACACACCACCAGCCCCCATAACACACCACCAGCCCCCCTAACACACCACCAGCCCCCCTAACACACCACCAGCCCCCCATAACACACCACCAGCCCCCCTAACACACCACCAGCCCCCCCTAACACACCACCAGCCCCCCATAACACACCACCAGCCCCCCATAACACACCACCAGCCCCCCTAACACACCACCAGCCCCCCTAACACACCACCAGCCCCCCTAACACACCACCAGCCCCCCCTAACACACCACCAGCCCCCCTATAACACACCACCAGCCCCCCTAACACACCACCAGCCCCCCTAACACACCACCAGCCCCCCTAACACACCACCAGCCCCCCTAACACACCACCAGCCCCCCTAACACACCACCAGCCCCCCATAACACACCACCAGCCCCCCTAACACACCACCAGCCCCCCTAACACACCACCAGCCCCCCTAACACACCACCAGCCCCCCTAACACACCACCAGCCCCCCTAACACACCACCAGCCCCCCCTAACACACCACCAGCCCCCTAACACACCACCAGCCCCCCTAACACACCACCAGCCCCCATAACACACCACCAGCCCCCATAACACACCACCAGCCCCCCCTAACACACCACCAGCCCCCCTAACACACCACCAGCCCCCCATAACACACCACCAGCCCCCCTAACACACCACCAGCCCCCCTAACACACCACCAGCCCCCCTAACACACCACCAGCCCCCATAACACACCACCAGCCCCCCTAACACCCCAGCCCCCCTAACACACCACCAGCCCCCCTAACACACCACCAGCCCCCCTAACACACCACCAGCCCCCTAACACACCACCAGCCCCCCTAACACACCACCAGCCCCCCTAACACACCACCAGCCCCCCTAACACACCACCAGCCCCCCTAACACACCACCAGCCCCCCTAACACACCACCAGCCCCCATAACACACCACCAGCCCCCCTAACACACCACCAGCCCCCTAACACACCACCAGCCCCCTAACACACCACCAGCCCCACTAACACACCACCAGCCCCCCTAACACACCACCAGCCCCCCTAACACACCACCAGCCCCCCTAACACACCACCAGCCCCCCTAACACACCACCAGCCCCCCTAACACACCACCAGCCCCCCTAACACACCACCAGCCCCCCTAACACACCACCAGCCCCCCATAACACACCACCAGCCCCCCTAACACACCACCAGCCCCCCTAACACACCACCAGCCCCCCTAACACACCACCAGCCCCCCTAACACACACCAGCCCCCCTAACACACCACCAGCCCCCTAACACCCACCAGCCCCCCTAACACACCACCAGCCCCCCATAACACACCACCAGCCCCCCTAACACACCACCCCCCCTACCACCACCAGCCCCCCTAACACACCACCAGCCCCCCTAACACACCACCAGCCCCCCTAACACACCACCAGCCCCCCTAACACACCACCAGCCCCCCCTAACACACCACCAGCCCCCCTAACACACCACCAGCCCCCCTAACACACCACCAGCCCCCCTAACACACCACCAGCCCCCCTAACACACCACCAGCCCCCCTAACACACCACCAGCCCCCCTAACACACCACCAGCCCCCCTAACACACCACCAGCCCCCCTAACACACCACCAGCCCCCCTAACACACCACCCCCCCTAACACACCACCCCCCCCTAACACACCACCAGCCCCCCTAACACACCACCAGCCCCCCTAACACACCACCAGCCCCCCTAACACACCACCAGCCCCCCTAACACACCACCAGCCCCCCTAACACACCACCAGCCCCCCTAACACACCACCAGCCCCCCTAACACACCACCAGCCCCCCTAACACACCACCAGCCCCCCTAACACACCACCAGCCCCCCTAACACACCACCAGCCCCCCTAACACACCACCAGCCCCCCTAACACACCACCAGCCCCCCTAACACACCACCAGCCCCCCTAACACACCAACACACCACCACCAGCCCCCCTAACACACCACCAGCCCCCCATAACACACCACCAGCCCCCCTAACACACCACCAGCCCCCCTAACACACCACCAGCCCCCTAACACACCACCAGCCCCCCTAACACACCACCAGCCCCCCTAACACACCACCACCCCCCCATAACACACCACCAGCCCCCTAACACACACACCAGCCCCCCTAACACACCACCAGCCCCCCTAACACACCACCAGCCCCCCTAACACACCACCAGCCCCCCTAACACACCACCAGCCCCCCTATAACACACCACCAGCCCCCTAACACACCACCAGCCCCCCTAACACACCACCAGCCCCCTAACACACCACCAGCCCCCCTAACACACCACCAGCCCCCCTAACACACCACCAGCCCCCCTAACACACCACCAGCCCCCCTAACACACCACCAGCCCCCCTAACACACCACCAGCCCCCCTAACACACCACCAGCCCCCCTAACACACCACCAGCCCCCCTAACACACCACCAGCCCCCCTAACACACCACCAGCCCCCCTAACACACCACCAGCCCCCCCTAACACACCACCAGCCCCCCTAACACACCACCAGCCCCCCTAACACACCACCAGCCCCCCTAACACACCACCAGCCCCCCTAACACACCACCAGCCCCCCTAACACACCACCAGCCCCCCTAACACACCACCAGCCCCCCTAACACACCACCAGCCCCCCTAACACACCACCAGCCCCCCTAACACACCACCAGCCCCCCTAACACACCACCAGCCCCCTAACACACCACCAGCCCCCCTAACACACCACCAGCCCCCCTAACACACCACCAGCCCCCCCTAACACACCACCAGCCCCCCTAACACACCACCAGCCCCCCTAACACACCACCAGCCCCCCTAACACACCACCAGCCCCCCTAACACACCACCAGCCCCCCTAACACACCACCAGCCCCCCTAACACACCACCAGCCCCCCTAACACACCACCAGCCCCCTAACACACCACCAGCCCCCCTAACACACCACCAGCCCCCCTAACACACCACCAGCCCCCTAACACACCACCAGCCCCCCTAACACACCACCAGCCCCCCTAACACACCACCAGCCCCCCTAACACACCACCAGCCCCCTAACACACCACCAGCCCCCCTAACACACCACCAGCCCCCCTAACACACCACCAGCCCCCCTAACACACCACCAGCACCCCACCAGCCCCCCTAACACACCACCAGCCCCCCTAACACACCACCAGCCCCCCTAACACACCACCAGCCCCCCTAACACACCACCAGCCCCCTAACACACACCAGCCCCCAACACACCACCAGCCCCCCTAACACACCACCAGCCCCCTAACACACCACCAGCCCCCCTAACACACCACCAGCCCCCTAACACACCACCAGCCCCCTTAACACACCACCAGCCCCCTAACACACCACCAGCCCCCGTAACACACCACCAGCCCCCTTAACACACCACCAGCCCCCTAACACACCACCAGCCCCCCTAACACACCACCAGCCCCCTTAACACACCACCAGCCCCCCTAACACACCACCAGCCCCCGTAACACACCACCAGCCCCCCCCTAACACACCACCAGCCCCCCTAACACACCACCAGCCCCCCTAACACACCACCAGCCCCCCTAACACACCACCAGCCCCCCTAACACACCACCAGCCCCCCATAACACACCACCAGCCCCCCTAACACACCACCAGCCCCCCTAACACACCACCAGCCCCCCTAACACACCACCAGCCCCCCATAACACACCACCAGCCCCCCTAACACACCACCAGCCCCCCTAACACACCACCAGCCCCCTAACACACCACCAGCCCCCCTAACACACCACCAGCCCCCTAACACACCACCAGCCCCCCTAACACACCACCAGCCCCCCTAACACACCACCAGCCCCCCTAACACACCCACCCCCTTAACACACCACCAGCCCCCCTAACACACCACCAGCCCCCCTAACACACCACCAGCCCCCCTAACACACCACCAGCCCCCCTAACACACCACCAGCCCCCCTAACACACACCAGCCCCCCTAACACACCACCAGCCCCCCTAACACACCACCAGCCCCCTAACACACCACCAGCCCCCCTAACCACCACCAGCCCCCCTAACACACCACCAGCCCCCTAAACACACCACCAGCCCCCTAACACACCACCAGCCCCCTAACACACCACCAGCCCCTTTAACACACCACCAGCCCCCTAACACACCAGCCCCCCTAACACCCACCAGCCCCACTAACACACCACCAGCCCCCCTAACACACCACCAGCCCCCTAACACACCACCAGCCCCCCATAACACACCACCAGCCCCCTAACACACCACCAGCCCCCTAACACACCAGCCCCCCATAACACACCACCAGCCCCCCTAACACACCACCAGCCCCCCTAACACACCACCAGCCCCCCTAACACACCAACAGCCCCCATAACACACCACCAGCCCCCCATAACACACCACCAGCCCCCTAACATACCACCAGCCCCCTAAATACCACCAGCCCCCTTAACACACACCACCAGCCCCCTAACACACCACCAGCCCCCCCTAACACACCACCAGCCCCCCTAACACACCACCAGCCCCCATAACACACCACCAGCCCCCATAACACACCACCAGCCCCCCTAACACACCACCAGCCCCCTAACACACCACCAGCCCCCTAACACACCACCAGCCCCCCTAACACACCACCAGCCCCCCTTAACATACCACCAGCCCCCTAAACAAACCACCAGCCCCCTAACATACCACCAGCCCCCCCTAACATACCACCAGCCCCCCTAACACACTACCAGCTCCCTAACACACCGCCAGCCCCCTAACACACCACCAGCCCCCCTAACACACCACCAGCCCCCCTTAACATACCACCAGCCCCCTTAACACACCACCAGCCCCCCCTAACACACCACCAGCCCCCCTAACACACCACCAACCCCCTAACACACCACCAGCCCCCTTAACACACCACCAGCCCCCTTAACACACCACCAGCCCCCCCTAACACACCACCAGCCCCCCCTACCACACCATCAGTCCCCTTACCGCACCACCAGCCCCCTAACACACCACCAGCCCCCCCCCTAACACACCACTAGCCCCCCTAACACACCACCAACCCCCTAACACACCACCAGCCCCCCTAACACACCACCAGCCCCCTTAACACACCACCAGCCCCCCTAACACACCACCAGCCCCCTTAACACACCACCAGCCCCCTTATCACACCACCAGCCCCCCCTAACACACCACCAGCCCCCTAACACACCACCAGCCCCCATAACATACCACCAGCCCCCCGTAACACACCACCAGCCCCCTAACACACCACCAGCCCCCCTAACACACCACCAGCCCCCCTAACACACCACCAGCCCCTCCTAACACACCACCAGCCCCCCTAACACACCACCAACCCCCCCTAACACACCACCAGCCCCCCCAACACACCACCAGCCCCTCTAACACACCACCAGCCCCCTGTAACACACCACCAGCCCCCTAACACACCACCAGCCCCACTAACACACCACCAGCCCCCCTAACACACCACCAGCCCCTCCTAACACACCACCATCCCCCCTAACACACCACCAACCCCCCCTAACACACCACCAGCCCCCCCAACACACCACCAGCCCCCCCAACACACCACCAGCCCCTCTAACACACCACCAGCCCCCTGTAACACACCACCAGCCCCCCTAACACACCACCAGCCCCCCTAACACACCACAAGCCCCTCTAACACACCACCAGCCCCCCTAACATACCACCTGCCCCCCTAACACACCAACAGCCCCATAACAGACCGCAATTTTTTTGACATGAAACATTAACCGTAAAAACAACAAGTGATACAACAGGGAAGAGCTAGTCCTCACCAGCGTCCCGACCCTCAACACCGCGGCCGTTCAGCGCGTGCCATAAAGTAGTGACCCATGCAGCAGGTGCGATAAGGACGGCGGGGGTGGTCCACCGTGAGCTTATGGGGTCACGTGTGGGTCTGTGGATGATGTGGAGATGGCGGGGAAGTAACTTCCTATTTTCTTAACATCATAATCCCAGGAGCGGAAGCCACGCCGTCATTTCTTGCTGGTGTTGGGACCAGATGAAGGATGTGGCCAGATGGCCAGGGCCGCCACGCACTGTGAGGACGGGATGTGGTCTCATTACCACCCTCATTCTCCTTAATAGGGACATGGGCTGACCTGCCTGCACGGCTCAATAGACCCACCATCCACTAGCCTCGAGGGCTGACCTGCCTGCACGGCTCAATAGTCCCACCATCCACTAGCCTCGAGGGCTGACCTGCCTGTACGGCTCAATAGACCCACCATCCACTAGCCTCGAGGGCTGACCTGCCTGCACGGCTACAATAGACCCACCATCCACTAGCCTCGAGGGCTGACCTGCCTGCTCGGCTACAATAGTCCCACCATCCACTAGCCTCGAGGGCTGACCTGCCTGCACGGCTACAATAGTCCCACCATCCACTAGCCTCGAGGGCTGACCTGCCTGCACGGCTACAATAGACCCACCATCCACTAGCCTCGAGGGCTGACCTGCCTGCACGGCTACAATAGTCCCACCATCCACTAGCCTCGAGGGCTGACCTGCCTGCACGGCTGTGACACATCTCCTTCCACCCCTTTCTATTATACAATATTATATACATACAATAATGTATATACGTATACATAGCAGAAAACATCATTAAAACACTGATCTCATCAAAAACAGGATTAACCACATTTGAAATACATCACTAAACAATAAGATATTCACGTCGGAAAACTTAAAAATAAAATATTTAATCGAATGATATATCAAAACGAAATGCAATAAATGTGGAACACAGTTTAATGTCCTTTCAAACACCTCAACCCGACCAGTAAAACACCCTAATGGTTGTCGACATCAAATTGCCACAATATTAACGAGTACACTCCTGAAGCCCATATCAAGAGGATAACATCAGCGGCATGTGCAAGGTTGGCTAACATAAGAACGGCCTTTAGAAACTTGGATAAGGAATTTAACATTTCCCTCAAAAGCCAATCAACTTAGGTGTTGGTCCTAAGGTTATAAAGGCTACACAAAACATTACTGACTATCCAATAAAGTATATACTATCCTTGAAGAGAACTAGGAGTATACTCTCAGAGTATACTCCGGGACATGGGGTGTATATATACACACCTCTGGGTGTATAGGGAGATCATATAACCTGATGGACCCCAAGAGTCGCATGTAAACATTACGGCACCACCAAAGGTCCAACCACAGTCGTTAGTGTCTCGTGTGGCTCTGTGGCCACGTTGGGGGCCACAGGGGCCACGTGTTGCTCTGTGGCCGCGTTGGGGGCCACGTGTTGCTCTGTGGCCACGTGCTGTCCTGTGGCCACGTGTTGTTCTGTGGCCACATTGGGGGCCACAGGGGCCACGTGTTGCCCCTGTGGCCACGTTGGGGGGGAGGGCCACAGGGGCCACGTGTTGCTCTGTGGCCACGTTGGGGGGCCACAGGGGCCACGTGTTGCTCTGTGGCCACGTTGGGGGGCCACAGGGGCCACGTGTTGCTCTGTGGCCACGTTGGGGGGCCACAGGGGCCACGTGTTGCTCTGTGGCCACGTTGGGGGGCCACAGGGGCCACGTGTTGCTCTGTGGCCACGTTGGAGGGCCACAGGGGCCACGTGTTGCTCTGTGGCCACGTTGGGGGGCCACAGGGGCCACGTGTTGTTCTGTGGCCACGTTGGGGGGCCACAGGGGCCACGTGTTTCTCAGTGGCCACGTTGGGGGGCCACAGGGGCCACATGTTGCTCTGTGGCCACGTTGGGGGGCCACGTGTTGCTCTGTGGCCACGTTGGGGGGCCACGTGTTGCTCTGTGGCCGCGTTGGGGGCCACAGGGGCCACGTGTTGCTCTGTGGCCGCGTTGGGGGCCACAGTGGCCACGTGTTGCTCTGTGGCCGCGTTGGGGGCCACAGGGGCCACGTGTTGCTCTGTGGCCGCGTTGGGGGCCACAGGGGAAACGTGTTGCTCTGTGGCCGCGTTGGGGGGGCCACAGGGGCCACGTGTTGCTCTGTGGCCACGTTGGGGGCCACAGGGGCCACGTGTTGCTCTGTGGCCGCGTTGGGGGCCACAGGGGCCACGTGTTGTCCTGTGGCCACGTGTTGCTCTGTGGTCACGTGTTGTCCTGTGGCCACGTGTTGTCCTTTGGCCACGTGTTGCTCTGTGGCCGCGTTGGGGGCCACAGGGGCCACGTGTTGCTCTGTGGCCGCGTTGGGGGCCACAGGGGCCACGTGTTGCTCTGTGTCCTCGTTGGGGGGCCACAGGGGCCACGTGTTGCCCCTGTGGCCACGTTGGGGGCCACAGTGGCCACGTGTTGCCCATGTGGCCACGTTGGGGGCCACAGTGGCCACGTGTTGCCTCTGTGGCCACGTTGGGGGGGCCACAGGGGCCACGTGTTGCCCCTGTGGCCACGTTGGGGGGCCACAGGGGCCACGTGTTGCCCCTGTGGCCACGTTGGGGGGGCCACAGGGGCCACGTGTTGCCCCTGTGGCCACGTTGGGGGGGCCACAGGGGCCACGTGTTGCCCCTGTGGCCACGTTGGGGGGGCCACAGGGGCCACGTGTTGCCCCTGTGGCCACGTTGGGGGGGCCACAGGGGCCACGTGTTGCCCCTGTGGCCACGTTGGGGGCCACAGTGGCCACGTTGGGGGCCACAGTGGCCACGTGTTGCCACAGTGGCCACGTTGGGGGCCACAGTGGCCACGTTGGGGGCCACAGTGGCCACGTGTTGCCCATGTGGCCACGTTGGGGGCCACAGTGGCCACGTGTTGCCCATGTGGCCACGTTGGGGGCCACAGTGGCCACGTGTTGCCCCTGTGGCCACGTTGGGGGGGCCACAGGGGCCACGTGTTGCCCCTGTGGCCACGTTGGGGGGGCCACAGGGGCCACGTGTTGCCCCTGTGGCCACGTTGGGGGCCACAGGAGCCACGTGTTGCCACAGTGGCCACGTTGGGGGCCACAGTGGCCACGTTGGGGGCCACAGTGGCCACGTGTTGCCCATGTGGCCACGTTGGGGGCCACAGTGGCCACGTGTTGCCTCTGTGGCCACGTTGGGGGGGCCACAGGGGCCACGTGTTGCCCCTGTGGCCACGTTGGGGGGGCCACAGGGGCCACGTGTTGCCCCTGTGGCCACGTTGGGGGCCACAGTGGCCACATTGGGGGCCACAGACAATTTGTCCTTCAAGACAATTCGATTCAAAATTGTAAATGTATATATGATAAAAGTAATAGAAAAAGAAGAACAATATTAATAGTCGCAACAACAGTAGTAGTCATCACAGTAGTAGTCATCACAGTAGTAGTCACAGTAGTAGTCATCACAGTAGTAGTCATCACAGTAGTAGTCATCACAGTAGTAGTCATCACAGTAGTAGTCATCACAGTAGTGGTCATCACAGTAGTAGTCATCACAGTAGTAGTCATCACAGTAGTGGTCATCACAGTAGTAGTCATCACAGTAGTTGTCACAACAGTAGTAGTCACAACAGGCGTAGTAATCACAACAGTAGTAGTCACAACAGTAGTAGTCACAACAGTAGTAGTAGTCACAACAGTAGTGGTTGTCACAACAGTAGTAGTAGTCACAGCAGTAGTCATCACAGTAGTAGTCATCACAGTAGTAGTCATCACAGTAGTAGTCATCACAGTAGTAGTCATCACAGTAGTTGTCACAACAGTAGAAGTCACAACAGTCGTAGTAATCACAACAGTAGTAGTCACAACAGTAGTAGTCACAACAGTAGTTGTCACAACAGTCGTAGTAATCACAACAGTAGTAATCATAACAGTAGTAGTCACAACAATAGAAGCAGTTACATCAGTATTAGTCACAATAGTAGTTGTCACAACAGTAGTAGTAGTCACAATAGTAGTTGTCACAAAAGTAGTAGTAGTCACAACAATAGAAGCAGTCACAACAGTATTAGTCATAACAGTAGTTGTCACAACTGTAGTAGTAGTCACAACAGTAGTAGAAGGCACAGCAGTAGTCGTCACCACAGTAGTAATCACAACAACAGTAGTTGTCACAATAGCAGTAGTCACAACAATAGTAGTAATAATCAAAACAGTAGTAGTAGTCACAATAGTAGTAGTAGGCACAGCAGTAGTTGTCACCACAATAGTACTCACAACAGTAGTAGTTGTCACAACAGGAGTAGTCACAACAGTAATAGTCACAACAGTAGTTGTCACAACGGTAGTAGTCACAACAATAGTAGTAGTCATAACAGAAGTAGTCACAACAGTAGTAGTTGTCACAACAGCAGTAGTAGTCACAACAGTAGTAGTAGTCACAACAGACGTAGTAATCACAACAGTAGTAGTACTCACAACAGTAGTAATAGTCACAACAGTAGTTGTCACATCAGTAGTAGTCACAACAATAGTAGTAGTCACAACAGTAGTAGTCACAACAGTAGTAGTAGTCACAACAGACGTAGTAATCACAACAGTAGTAGTACTCACAACAGTAGTAATAGTCACAACAGTAGTTGTCACATCAGTAGTAGTCACAACAATAGTATTAGTCAAAACAGTGGTAGTCACAACAGTAGTAGTTGTCACAACAGGAGTAGTAGTGACAACAGTAGTAGTAATCACAACAGTAGTAGTAGTCACAACAGTAGTAGTAGTCACAACAGTAGTAGTATTGTTGACCAGACCACACACTAGAAATTGAAGGAACGACGACGTTTCGGTCCGTCCTGGACCATTCTCAAGTCGAATCGACTTGGGAATGGTCCAGGACGGACCGAAACGTCGTCGTTCCTTCAACTTCTAGTGTGTGGTCTGGTCAACATACTTCAGCCACGTTATTGTGACTCATCGCCTGCAGTAGTAGTATTCAAAACAGTAGTAGTCACAACAGTTCTAGTTGTCACAAGAGTAGGAGTCAAAACAGTATTAATAGTCACAACAGTAGTATTCACAACAGGAGTAGTCACAACAGTAGTAGTAGTCACAACAGTAGTAGTCACAACAGTAGTAGTCACAACAGTAGTAGTCACAAAAGTAGTAGTCACAACAGTAGTTGTCACGACAGTAGTAGTAGTCACAAAAGTCGTAGTAATCACAGCAGTAGTAATCACAACAGTAGAAGTCACAACAGTAGTAGTCACAACAGTAGTAGTCACAACAGTAGTTGTCACAACAGTAGAAGTCACAACAGTCGTAGTAATCACAACAGTAGTAATCACAACAGTAGTAGTCACAACAATAGAAGTAGTCACAACAGTAGTAGTCACAACAGTAGTTGTCACAACAGTAGTAGAAGGCACAACAGTAGTCGTCACCACAGTAGTACTCACAACAGTAGTAGTTGTCACAATAGTAGTAGTCACAACAATAGTACTAATAATCAAAACAGTAGTAGTAGTCACAATAGTAGTAGTAGGCACAGCAGTAGTAGTCACCACAGTAGTACTCACAACAGCAGTAGTTGTCACAACAATAGTAGTCACAACAGGAGTAGTCACAACAATAATAGTCACAACAGTAGTTGTCACAACGGTAGTTATCACAACAATAGTAGTAGTCAAAACAATAGTAGTCACAACAGTAGTAGTTGTCACAACAGTAGTAGTAGTGACAACAATAGTAGTAATCACAACAATAGTAGTAGTCACAACAGTACTAGTAGTCACAACAGTATTATAAATCACAACAGTAGTAGAAGTCACAACAGTAGTAGTCACAACAGTAGTAGTTGTCATAACAAGTGTAGTCACAACAAAAGAAGTCACAACAGTATTAATCACAACAGCAGTAGTCACGTCAGTAGTAGTAACAACAGTAGTAGTTGTCACAACAGTAGTAGTAATCACAACAGTAGTAGTAGTCACAACAGTAGTAGTAGTCACAACAGTAGTAGTAGTCACAACAGTAGTAGTAGTCACAACAGTAGTAGTAGTCACAACAGTAGTAGTAGTCACAACAGTAGTATTAGTCACAACAGTAGTAGAAGTCACAACAGTAGTAGTCACAACAGTAGTAGTTGTCATAACAAGTGTAGTCACAACAAAAGAAGTCACAACAGTATTAATCACAACAGCAGTAGTCACGTCAGTAGTAGTCACAACGATAGTAGTAGTCACAACAGTAGAAGTCACAACAGTAGTATTCACTACAGTAGTAGTATTCACAACAGTATTAGTAGGCACAGCAGTAGTAGACGCAACAGTAGTAGTACTCACAACAGAAGTAGTCACAACAATAGTAGTAGTCACAACAGTAGTTGTCACAACGGTAGTAGTCACAACAGTAGCAGTTGTCACAGCAGTAGTAGCAATCACAACAGTAGTAGTACTAGTCACAACTTTAGTAGTTGTCACAACAGAAGTAGTTGTCAGAACAGTAGTAGTAGTAGTCATAACAGTAGTAGATGTCACAACAGTAGTAGTAGTCACAGCAGTAGTAGTAATCACAACAGTAGTAGTAGTAGTAGTCACAACTTTAGTAGTTCTCACAACAGTAGTAGTAGTTACAACAGTAGTATTCACAACAGGAGTAGTCACAACAGTAGTAGTAGTCACAGCAGAACTAGCTGTCACAACAGCAGTAGTAGTCATCACAGTAGTAGTCACAACAGTAGTAATAGTCACAACAGTAGTAGTAGTCACAACAGTAGTAATAGTCACAACAGTAGTAGTTGTCACAACAGTAGTAATAGTCACAACAGTAGTAGTTGTCACAACAGTAGTAATAGTCACAACAGTAGTAGAAGTCACAACAGTAGTAGTAATCACATCAGTAGTAGTAATCACAACATTAGTAAGAGTCACAACAGTAGTAGTTGTGACAGCAGTAGTTGTCACAACAGTAATAGTTGTGACAACAGTAGTTGTCACAACAGTAGTAGTAGTCACAACAGTAGTAGTAGTCACAATAGTAGTAGTAGGCACAGCAGTAGTTGTCACCACAATAGTACTCACAACAGTAGTAGTTGTCACAACAATAGTAGTGACAACAGGAGCAGTCAAAACAATAATAGTCACAACAGTAGTTGTCACAACGGTAGTAGTCACAACAATAGTAGTAGTCATAACAGAAGTAGTCACAACAGTAGTAGTTGTCACAACAGCAGTAGTAGTCACAACAGTAGTAGTAGTCACAACAGACGTAGTAATCACAACAGTAGTAGTAGTCACAACAGTAGTAGTAGTCACAACAGTAGCTGTCACAACAGTAGTAGTCACAACAATAGTAGTAGTCAAAACAGTAGTAGTCACAACAGCAGTAGTTGTCACAACAGTAGTAGTAGTGACAACAGTAGCAGTAATCACAACAGTAGTATTCACAACAGGAGCAGTCACAACAGTAGTAGTAGTCACAACAATAGTAGTAGTCACAACAGTTCCAGTTGTCACAAGAGTAGAAGCCAAAAGAGTAGAAGAAGTCACAACAGTAGTAGTCACAAAAGGAGTAGTCACAAAAGTATTAGTAGTCACAACAGTAGTAGTCACAACAAAAGTAGTCACAACAGTAGTTGTCATAACAGTAGTAGTCACAACAGTAGTTGTCGCAACAGTAGTAGTCACCACAATAGTAGTAGACAAAACAGTAGTAGTCAAAACAGTAGTAGTCACAACAGTAATAGTCACAACAATAGTAGTCACAACAGTAGTTGTCACAACAGTAGTAGTCACAACAGTCGTAGTAATCACAACAGTAGTAATCACAACAAAAGTAGTCACAACAATAGAAGAAGTCACTACAGTAGTAGTCACAACAGTAGTTGTCACAACAGTAGTTGTAGTCACAACAGTAGTAGAAGGCACAGCATTAGTAGTCACCACAGTAGTACTCACAACAGTAGTAGTCACAACAGTAGAAGTCACAACAGTAGTAGTCACAACAGTAATTGTCACAACAGTAGTAGTCACAACAATAGACGTAGTCACAACAGTAGTTGTCACAACAGTAGTAGTCACAACAGTAGTAGTCACAACAGTAGTAGTCACAACAGTAGTAGTCACAACAGTAGTAGTCACAACAGTAGTAGTCACAACAGTAGTAGTCACAACAGTAGTAGTCACAACAGTAGTAGTCACAACAGTCGTAGTAATCACAACAGTAGTAATCACAACAGTAGTAGTCACAACAATAGAAGTAGTCACAACAGTAGTAGTCACAACAGTAGTAGTCACAACAGTAGTAGTCACAACAATAGTAGTAGTCAAAACAGTAGTAGTCACAACAGTAGTAGTTGTCACAACAGTACTAGTAGTCACAACAGTAGTAGTAGTCACAACAGTAGTATTCACAACAGGAGTAGTCACAACAGTAGTAGTAGTCACAACAGTAGTAGTCACAACAGTTCTAGTTGTCACAAGAGAAGAAGTCAAAACAGTAGTAGTAGTCACAACAGTAGTAGTCAGAACAGTAATAGTCACAAAAAAGTAGTCACAACAGTAGTTGTTACAACAGTAGTAGTCACAACAGTAGTTGTCACAACAGTAGTAGTAGTCACAACAGTAGTAGTAGTCACGGCAGTAGTAGTCACAACAGGATTAGTCACAACGGTAGTAGTCACAACAGTAGTAGTAGTCACAAAAGTAGTAGGCACAACAATAGTAGTAGTCAAAACAGTAGTAGTTGTCATAACAGTAGTAGTAATCACAACAGTAGTAGTCACAACAGCCGTAGTAGTCACAACAATAGTAGTAGTCACAACAGTAATAGTAGTCACAACAGTAGTAGTCACAACAGTAGAAGTCACAACAGTAGTAGTCACAACAGTAGTTGTCACAACAGTAGTAGTCACAACAGTAGTAATCACAACAGTAGTAGTCACAACAATAGAAGTAGTCACAACAGTAGTAGTCACAACAGTAGTTGTCACAACAGTAGTTGTAGTCACAACAGTAGTAGAAGGCACAGCATTAGTAGTCACCACAGTTGTATTCACAACAGTAGTACTCACAACAGTAGTAGTTGTCACAACAGTAGAAGTCACAACAGTAGTAGTCACAACATTAGTAGTCACAACAATAGAAGTAGTCACAACAGTAGTAGTCACAACAGTAGTTGTCACAACAGTAGTTGTCACAACAGTAGTTGTCACAACAGTAGTTGTCACAACAGTCGTAGTAATCACAACAGTAGAAATCACAACAGTAGTAGTCACAACAGTAGTAGTCACAACAGTAGTTGTCACAACAGTAGAAGTCACAACAGTCGTAGTAATCACAACAGTAGTAATCACCACAGTAGTAGTCACAACAATAGAAGTAGTCACAACAGTAGTAGTCACAACAGTAGTTGTCACAACAGTAGTAGTAGTCACAACAGTAGTAGTAGTCATAATAGTAGTAGTAGGCACAGCAGTAGTTGTCACCACAATAGTACTCACAACAGTAGTAGTTGTCACAATAGTAGTAGTCACAACAATAGTAGTAATAATCAAAACAGTAGTAATAGTCACGATAGTAGTAGTAGGCACAGCAGTAGTAGTCACAACAGTAGTAATAGTCACAACAGTAGTAATAGTCACAACAGTAGTAGTAGTCACAACAGTATTATAAATCACAACAGTAATAGAAGTCACAACAGTAGTAGTAGTCTCAACAGTAGTAGTAATCACAACAGTAGTAGTAATCACAACATTAGTCGTAGTCACAACAGTAGTAGTAGTAGTCACAACTTTAGTAGTCACAACTTTAGTAGTCACAACAGTAGTAATAGTCACAACAGTAGTAGTAGTCAAACAGTAATATAAATCACAACAGTAGTAGAAGTCACAACAGTAGTAGTCACAACAGTAGTAATTGTCATAACAATAGTAGTCACAACAATATAAGTCACAACAGTATTAATCACAACAGTAGTAGTCACATCAGTAGTAGTC
The DNA here is from genome assembly GCF_020424385.1 of Procambarus clarkii. Classification (NCBI taxonomy): domain Eukaryota; kingdom Metazoa; phylum Arthropoda; class Malacostraca; order Decapoda; family Cambaridae; genus Procambarus; species Procambarus clarkii. The sequence continues at coordinate 108,491 of NW_025561299.1, read as the reverse complement.
AACCCAGTAGTAGTCACAACAAACTAGCAGTCACAACAGTTGTAGTCACAACGGTAGTAGTAGTCACAACAGCAGAAGTCACAACAGTTGTAGTCTCAACAGTAGTAGTATTCACAACAGTATTAGTAGGCACAGCAGTAGTAGACACAACAGTAGTAGTACTCACAACAGAAGTAGTTGTCACAACAGTAGTAGTCACAATAGGAGTAGTCACAACAGTAGTACTAGTCACAACAGTAGTAGTCACAACAGTAGTAGTCACAACAGTAGTTGTCACAACAGTAGTAGTCACAACAGTAGTAGTAGTCATAACAGTAGTAGTCACAACAATAGTAGTAGTCACAACAGTAGTAGTAGTCAAAACAGTAGTAGTCACAACAGTAGTAGTAGTAGTCACAACTTTAGTAGTTGTCACAACAGTAGTAGTAGTCAGAACAGTAGTAGTAGTCACAACAGTAGTAGAAGTCACAACAGTAGTAGTAGTCACAGCAGTAGTAGTAATCACAACAGTAGTAGTAGTAGTAGTCACAACTTTAGTAGTTGTCACAACAGTAGTAGTAGTCAGAACAGTAGTAGTAGTCACAACAGTAGTAGTAGTCACAACAGTAGTAGTAGTCACAACAGTAGTAGTAGTCACAACAGTAGTAGTCACAACAAAAGTAGTCACAACAGTAGTTGTTACAACAGTAGTAGTCACAACAGTAGTTGTCACAACAGTAGTAGTCACAACAATAGTTATAGACAAAACAGTAGTAGTCAAAACAGTAGTAGTTGTCATAACAGTAGCAGTAATCACAACAGTAGTAGACACAACAGCCGTAGTAGTCACAACAATAGTAGTAGTCACAACAGTAATAGTAGTCACAACAGTAGTAGTCACAACAGTAGAAGTCACAACAGTAGTAGTCACAACAGTAGTTGTCACAACAGTAGTAGTCACAACAGTCGTAGTAATCACAACAGTAGTAATCACAACAGTAGTAATCACAACAGTAGTAGTCACAACAATAGAAGTAGTCACAACAGTAGTAGTCACAACAGTAGTTGTCACAACAGTAGTAGTAGTCACAACAGTAGTAGAAGGCACAGCAGTAGTAGTCACCACAGTAGTACTCACAACAGTAGTAGTCACAACAGTAGTAGTCACAACAGTAGTAGTCACAACAGTAGTAGTTGTCACAACAGTAGAAGTCACAACAGTAGTAGTAGTCACAACAGTAGTATTCATAATAGTAGTAGTAGTAGTCACAACAGTAGAAGTCACAACAGTAGTAGTCACAACAGTAATTGTCACAACAGTAGTAGTCACAACAATAGACGTAGTCACAACAGTAGTTGTCACAACAGTAGTTGTAGTCACAACAGTAGTAGTAGTCACAACAGTCGTAGTAATCACAACAGTAGAAATCACAACAGTAGTAATCACAACAGTAGTAATCACAACAGTAGAAGTAGTCACAACAGTAGTACTCACAACAGTAGTTGTCCCAACAGAAGTAGTAGTCACAACAGTAGTAGTTGTCAGAACAGTAGTAGTCACAACAGTACTAGTAATCACAACAGTAGTAGTCACAACAGTAGTAGTAGTCACAACAGTAGTAGTTGTCACAACAGTAGTAGTTGACACAACAGTAGTAGTCACCACAGTTGTACTCACAACAGTAGTAGTCACAACAGTAGTAGTAGTCATAACAGTAGTAGTCACAACAGTAGTAGTCACAACGGTAGTAGTAATCATAACAGTAGTAGTCATAACAGTAGTAGTCACAACAATAGTAGTAGTTACAACAGTAGTAGTAGGCACAGCAGTAGTAGTCACAACAGTAGTAGTAGTAGTAGTCATAACAGTAGTAGTCACAACAGTGTTAGTAGTTACAACAGTAGTAGTAGGCACAGCAGTAGTAGTCACAACAGTAGTAGTAGTAGTAGTCATAACAGTAGTAGTTACAACAGTAGTAGTCGCAACAGGATTAGTCACAACGGTAGTAGAAGTCACAACAGTAGTAGTAGTGGCAATAACAGTAGTAGTCACAACGGTAGTAGTAATCATAACAGTAGTAGCCATAACAGTAGTAGTCACAACAGTAGTAGTCACAACAGTAGTAGTCACAACAGTAGTAGTCACAACAGTAGAAGTAGTCATAACAGTAGTCGTAGTCACAAGAGTAGTCGTAGTAACAACAGTAGTACAGTAGTAGTAGTCACAACAGTAGTACAGTAGTAGTAGTCACAACTTTAGTAGTTGTCACAACAGTAGTAGTAGTCAGAACAGTAGTAGTTGTCACAAAACTAGTAGTTGTCACAACAGTAGTAGTTGTCACAGCAGAAGAAGTTGTCACAACAGTAGTAGTTGTCACAGCAGAAGAAGTTGTCACAACAGTAATGTAACTGGTGGTAGTCACACCAACAGTAGTTGTAGTAGTTACTCCAGTAGTAGTAGTAGTAGTAGTAGTAGTAGTAGTTACAGTAGTAGTGCTGTAAACGTATTCCTAAACAACATAATATTTGTCTTAATCTCTTTACAATAACTCCTAAGGAAACTGGTTGTGACGTCATTGTATACCTTGCGTCATGCTGTGTGGTTGTGACGTCATTGTTTACCTTGCGTCATGCTGTGTGGTTGTGACGTCATTGTTTACCTTGCGCCATGCTGTGTGGTTGTGACGTCATTGTTTACCTTGCGACATGCTGTGTGGTTGTGACGTCATTGTTTACCTTGCGCCATGCTGTGTGGTTGTGACGTCATTGTTTACCTTGCGTCATGCTGTGTGGTTGTGACGTCATTGTTTACCTTGCGCCATGCTGTGTGGTTGTGACGTCATTGTTTACCTTGCGCCATGCTGTGTGGTTGTGACGTCATTGTTTACCTTGCGCCATGCTGTGTGGTTGTGACGTCATTGTTTACCTTGCGCCATGCTGTGTGGTTGTGACGTCATTGTTTACCTATCACACAACCTAGTGGCGAGGACGGCTGTTATTGGCTGGTGGGAGGTTAGCACTCCTTGCTTGTATTACTTGGTTCATTATTATTATATTAGCATTTTAACCTTGTATCAATCCCACCCTTCATAAACACATCAATCCCACCCTTCATAAACACATCAATCCCACCCTTCAAAAGCACATCAATCCCTCCCTTCATAAACACATCAATCCCACCCTTCATAAACACATCAATCCCACCCTTCATAAACACATCAATCCCTCCCTTCATAAACACATCAATCCCTCCCTTCATAAACACATCAATCCCACCCTTCAAAAGCACATCAATCCCTCCCTTCATAAACACATCAATCCCTCCCTTCATAAACACATCAATCCCACCCTTCATAAACACATCAATCCCACCCTTCATAAACACATCAATCCCTCCCTTCATAAACACATCAATCCCTCCCTTCATAAACACATCAATCCCACCCTTCATAAACACATCAATCCCACCCTTCATAAACACATCAATCCCTCCCTTCATACACACATCAATCCCACCCTTCATAAACACATCAATCCCACCCTTCATAAACACATCAATCCCTCCCTTCATACACACATCAATCCCACCCTTCATAAACACATCAATCCCACTCTTCATAAACACATCAATTCCACCCTTCATAAACACATCAATCCCACCCTTCATAAACACATCAATCCCACCCTTCATAAACACATCAATCCTACCCTTCATAAACACATCAATCCCTCCCTTTATACACACATCAATCCCACCCTTCATAAACACATCAATCCCTCCCTTCATAAACACATCAATCCCTCCCTTCATAAACACATCAATCCCACCCTTCATAAACACATCAATCCCACCCTTCATAAACACATCAATCCCTCCCTTCATAAACACATCAATCCCTCCCTTCATAAACACATCAATCCCACCCTTCATAAACACATCAATCCCACCCTTCATAAACACATCAATCCCTCCCTTCATACACACATCAATCCCTCCCTTCATAAACACATCAATCCCTCCCTTCATACACACATCAATCCCACCCTTCATAAGCACATCAATCCCTCCCTTCATAAACACATCAATCCCACCCTTCATAAACACATCAATCCCACCCTTCATACACACATCAATCCCACCCTTCATAAGCACATCAATCCCTCCCTTCATAAACACATCAATCCCACCCTTCATAAACACATCAATCCCACCCTTCATAAACACATCAATCCCTCCCTTCATAAACATATCAATCCCACCCTTCATAAACACATCAATCCCATCCTTCATAAACACATCAATCCCTCCCTTCATAAACACATCAATCCCACCCTTCATAAACACATCAATCCCTCCCTTCATACACACATCAATCCCACCCTAGCAACCAACTTTATATGCCGTGACGTCATCATACCTGCTGACGCTACCATTGGCTCCCATAATGTGACGTCACCGTCATACTAGCCTTGCTATTGGTTAGTATTTCATTCGTGTTGCCATTGGTTAATATTTTGTGACGTCATAATACCAACCTTTCGAAGTTATCAATAGTGACCAATTCGTGACGTCATCAGCGGTAACATATCACTAGATGTCACTGTTTACGTTAAGGAAGTCACTGTACCACTCATGGCATGAAGTGCGTAAAATGATGCTGTATCTCGTGACTTCGTTTTACTTATTTGAATCCTGTTGACAAATATCAGTTTGTGGGGTGCTGGGGAGGTGGGGTGCTGGGGTTGTGGGGTGCTGGGGAGGTGGGGTGCTGGGGTGGTGGGGTGCTGGGGAGCAGTGGGGTCTGGGGTGCTGGGGAGCAGTGGGGTCTGGGAGGCTGGGGAGCAGTGGGTTCTGGGGTGCTGGGGAGCAGTGGGGTCTGGTGAGCAATGTGGGGTGCTGGGGAGGAGTGGGTTCTGGGGTGCTGGGGAGCAGTGGGGTCTGGTGTGCTGGGGAGCAGTGGGTTCTGGGGTGCTGGGGAGCAGTGGGGTGCTGGGGTGCTGGGGAGCAGTGGGTTCTGGGGTGCTGGGGAGCAGTGGGGTCTGGGGTGCTGGGGAGCAGTGGGGTCTGGGGTGCTGGGGAGCAGTGGGTTCTGGGGTGCTGGGGAGCAGTGGGGTCTGGTGTGCTGGGGAGCAGTGGGGTTGTGGGGTGCTGGGGAGCAGTGGGGTCTGGGATTGCTGGGGAGCAGTGGGGTCTGGGGTGCTGGGGAGTGGTGGGTGCTGGGGTGCTGGGGTGCAGTGGGGTCTGGGGTGCTGGGGAGCAGTGAGTTCTGGGGTGCTGGGGAGTTCTGGGGTGCTGGGGAGCAGTGGGGTCTGGGGTGCTGGGGAGCAGTGGGGTCTGGGGTGCTGGGGAGCAGTGGGTTCTGGGGTGCTGGGGAGCAGTGGGGTCTGGGGTGCTGGGGAGCAGTGGGGTCTGGGGTGCTGGGGAGCAGTGGGTCCTGGGGTGCTGGGGAGCAGTGGGGTGCTGGGGTGCTGGGGAGCAGTGGGGTCTGGGGTGCTGGGGAGCAGTGGGTGCTGGGGTGCTGGGGAGCAGTGGGGTCTGGGGTGCTGGGGAGCAGTGGGTTCTGGGTGTGGGGAGCAGGGGGTCTGGGGTGCTGGGGAGTGGGTGGGGTGCTGGGGAGCAGTGGGTGCTGGGGTGCTGGGGAGCAGTGGTTGTGGGGTGCTGGGGAGCAGTGGGGTTGGTGTGCTGGGGAGCAGTGGGGTCTGGGGTGCTGGGGAGCAGTGGGGTCTGGGGTGCTGGGGAGCAGTGGGGTCTGGGGTGCTGGGGAGGGTGGGGTCTGGGGTGCTGGGGAGCAGTGGTGTGCTGGGGAGCAGTGGGTGGGGTGCTGGGGAGGTGGGGTCTGGTGTGCTGGGGAGCAGTGGGGTCTGGGGTGCTGGGGAGCAGTGGGGTTGGTGTGCTGGGGAGCAGGGGTTCTGGGGTGCTGGGGAGCAGTTGGGTCTGGGGTGCTGGGGAGCAGTGGGTTGTGGGGTGCTGGGGAGCAGTGTTTGGGGTGCTGGGGAGCAGTGGGGTCTGGTGTGCGTGGGAGCAGTGGGGTGTGGGGTGCTGGGAGCAGTGGGTGGGGGGTGCTGGGGAGCAGTGGGGTGCTGGGGTGCTGGGGAGCAGTGGGTTCTGGGGTGCTGGGGAGCAGTGGGGTCTGGGTGCTGGGGAGCAGTGTGGTCTGGGGTGCTGGGGAGCAGTGGGGTCTGGGGTGCTGGGGAGCAGTGGGGTCTGGGGTGTGCTGGGGAGCAGTGGGGGTCTGGGGTGCTGGGGAGCAGTGGGGTGCTGGGGTGCTGGGGGCTGCTGGGGTTGTGTGGGGTGCTGGGGTAGTGGGGTCTGGGGTGCTGGGGAGCAGTGGGGTCTGGGGTGCTGGGGAGGGTGTGGGGTCTGGGGTGGTGGGGAGCTGGGGAGTCTGGGGTGCTGGGGAGCAGTGGGGTCTGGGGTGGTGGGGGAGCTGGGGTTCTGGGGTGCTGGGGAGCAGTGGGGTCTGGTGTGCTGGGGAGCAGTGGGGTCTGGGGTGCTGGGGAGCAGTGGGGTCTGGGGTGCTGGGGAGGCAGTGGGGTCTGGGGTGCTGGGGAGCAGTGGGGTCTGGGGTGCTGGGGAGCAGTGTCTGGGGTGCTGGGGAGCAGTGGGGTCTGGGGAGTGTGTGGGGAGCAGGGGGGTCTGGGGTGCTGGGGAGCAGTGGGTTCTGGGGTGCTGGGGAGCAGTGGGGTCTGGGGTGCTGGGAGCAGTGGGGTCTGGGGTGCTGGGGAGCAGTGGGGTCTGGGGTGCTGGGGAGCAGTGGGGTCCTGGGGTGCTGGGGAGTCCTGGGGTCTGGTGTGCTGGGGAGCAGTGGGGTCTGGTGTGCTGGGGAGCAATGGGTCCTGGGGTGCTGGGGAGCAGTGCTGGGGAGCAGTGGGGTCTGGTGTGCTGGGGAGCAGTGGGGTCTGGGGTGCTGGGGAGCAGTGGGGTCCTGGGGTGTGGGGGTGCTGTGGGGTCTGGGGTGCTGGGGAGCAGTTGGGGTCTGGGGTGCTGGGGAGCAGGGGAGTCTGGGGTGCTGGGGAGCAGGGGGTCCTGGGGTGCTGGGGGTGCAGGGGAGTCTGGGGTGCTGGGGAGCAGTGGGGGTCTGGGTGCTGGGGAGCAGTGGGGTCTGGGGTGCTGGGGAGCTGGGGAGTCTGGGGTGCTGGGGAGGTGGGGTCTGGGGTGCTGGGGAGCAGTGGGGAGTGTGTTGGGGTGCTGGGGAGCAGTGGGGTCTGGTGTGCTGGGGAGCAGTGGGGTCTGGGGTGGTGGGGAGCAGTGGGGTCTGGGGTGCTGGGGAGCAGTGGGGTCTGGGGTGCTGGGGAGCAGGGGGTCTGGGGTGCTGGGGAGCAGTGGGGTCTGGGGTGCTGGGGAGCAGTGGGGTCTGGTGTGCTGGGGAGCAATGGGTCCTGGGGTGCTGGGGAGCAGTGGGGTCTGGGGTGCTGGGGAGCAGTGAGGTCTGGTGTGCTGGGGAGCAGTGGGGTCCTGGGGTGCTGGGGAGCAGTGGGTCTGGTGTGCTGGGGAGCAGTGGGAGTGTGGGGTGCTGGGGAGCAGTGGGGTCTGGTGTGCTGGGGAGCAGTGGTCCTGGGGTGCTGGGGAGCAGTGTGGGGGTCCTGGGGAGCAGTGGGTCCTGGGGTCTGGGGTGCTGGGGCAGTGGGTGGGGTGCTGGGGAGCAGTGGGGTCTGGTGTGCTGGGGAGCAGTGGGGGGGTGCTGGGGAGCAGGGGGTCCTGGGGCGCTGGGGACCAGGGTGGGTCTGGGGTGCTGGGGAGCAGTGGGTCCTGGGGTGCTTGGGAGCAGTGGGGTCTGGGGTGCTGGGGAGCAGTGGGGGTTTGGGGTGCTGGGGAGGAGTGGGTTGGGGTGCTGGGGAGCAGTGGGGTCTGGTGTGCTGGGGAGCAGTGGGGTCTGGGGTGCTGGGGAGCAGTGGGGTCTGGGGTGCTGGGGAGCAGTGGGGTCTGGGGTGCTGGGGAGCAGTGGGGTCTGGGGTGCTGGGGAGCAGTGGGGGGGGTGCTGGGGAGCAGTGGGGTCTGGGGTGCTGGGGAGCAGTGGGGTCTGGTGTGCTGGGGAGCAGGGGATGGTGGGGGTGCTGGGGAGCAGGGGTTGGGGGGTGCTGGGGAGCAGTGGGGTGGAGGGGTTGGGGTGCTGGGGAGCAGTGTGGTCTGGGGTGCTGGGGAGCAGTGGGGGGTGCTGGGGAGCTGGGGGGCCTGGGGAGGTGGTGTTGGGGTGCTGGGGAGCAGTGGGGGTCCTGGGGTGCTGGGGAGCAGTGGGTCCTGGGGAGGTGGGGAGCAGGGGAGTCTGGGGTGCTGGGAGCAGTGGGGTCTGGGGTGCTGGGGAGCAGTGTTGGGGGTGCTGGGGAGCAGTGGGGTCTGGGGTGCTGGGGAGCAGTGCTGGGGGTCCTGGGGAGAGTGGGTTGCTGGGGTGCTGGGGAGCAGTGGGGTGGGGTGTGCTGGGGAGATACAGTGGGTCTGGGGTGCTGGGGAGAGTGGAGGGGTGCTGGGGAGGGTGTGGGGGTCCTGGGGTGCTGGGGAGCAGGGGACGGTTGGGTGCTGGGGAGCAGTGGGGTCTGGGTGCTGGGGAGCAGTGGGGTCTGGGGAGGCCTAGGAGCAGTGGGGTCTGGTGTGCTGGGGAGCAGTGGGGTCTGGGGTGCTGGGGAGAGTGGGTGGGGTCATGGGGAGCAGTGTAGGGTTCCTGGGGATCTCCTTCAGGGGTCCCGTCACTGGGGAGCAGGAGGCGTCCCCGGGGCCACTAAACACCGTTAATCACAACAGTTGCTAACACAACACACCAATATATGTGTGTATATATATATATCTCTCTCTATATATATAAATATATACGTATAAAATGTACAGCGCACACAGCTTTGTATTTTCAACACTTTCTCAGCCGGAGGTGGGGCCCAAGAGCCTGATTGGAGCGTATGATAGGTAGAGAGGGCCACACACACTGCCGATGGCGGCTGTCATGTTTTCCACATGTATAACCAGCCTCCGCCACATCCCAGCTCATCTTTCTCTAGCATCTCGCATCCCCCTCACACACCCGCGGCCTCCCCACTCCCCACACAGCTCCGCCAGCTCGCCACGGCTCCTGCAGAAGGGGCGAGCAAGGGCAGAGTGTAGCCTGCTGGGGCGACAGCGTGTGGCTGTGTGTGTATTTTCGTGGCGATACTGAGGTGGGTTGCTGGCAGACACTCGCTCGGCGGTGCGGCTGATGCTTCCGTGCCCTGGCCACCCTCCCTCCCTGCGCAGACCTGCCACGCCGCCTCCCTCACCCACATGCCTCCTCCTCCTCCTCCTGCCTCCCTCACCCACCTGGCTCCCCCACCCTCCTGCCTCTCTCACCCTCCTGCCTCCCTCACCCACCTGTCTCCCTCACCCACCTGCCTCCCTCACCCACCTGGCTCCCTCACCCTCCTGCCTCCTCCTCCTCCTCCTGCCTCCTCCCTCCTCCTGCCTCCCTCACCCACCTGGCTCCCCCACCCTCCTGCCTCCCTCACCCACATGCCTCCTCCTCCTCCTGCCTCCTCCCTCCTCCTGGCTCCCTCACCCTCCTGCCTCCCTCACCCACCTGTCTCCCTCACCCACATGCCTCTCTCACCCACCTGCCTCCCTCACCCACCTGTCTCCCTCACCCACATGCCTCCTCCTCCTCCTGCCTCCCTCATCCACCTGCCTCCCTCACCCACCTGCCTCCCTCACCCACCTGCCTCCCTCACCCTCCTGCCTCCCTCACCCACCTGTCTCCCTCACCCTCCTGCCTCCTCCTGTCTCTCTCACCAACCTGTCTCCCTCACCCACCTGTCTCCCTCACCCACCTGCCTCCTCCTCCTCCTCCTGCCTCCTCCTCCTCCTCCTCCTCCTGTCTCCTCCTCCACCTCCTCCTGCCTCCTCCTCCTCCTCCTCCTCCTGTCTCCTCCTCCACCTCCTCCTCCTCCTCCTCCTCCTGCCTCCCTCACCCACCTGCCTTCCTCACCCACCTGCCTCCCTCACCCACCGGCCTCCCTCAACCTCCTCCCTCCCTCACCCACCTGCCTCCCTCCCTCACCCACCAGCCTATCTCATCCACCTGCCTCCCTCACCCTCCTCCCTCCCTCACCCACCTGCCTCCCTCCCTCACCCACCAGCCTCTCTCACCCACCTGCCTCCCTCACCCACCTGCCCCCCTCACCCACCTGCCTCCCTCACCCACCTGCCTCCCTCACCCACCAGCCTCTCTCACCCTCCTGCCTCCCTCACCCACCTGCCTCCCTCCCTCACCCACCTGCTTCCCTCACCCACCAGCCTCCCTCACCCTCCTGCCTCCCTCACCCACCTGCCTCCCTCACCCTCCTGCCTCCCTCACCCACCTGCCTCCCTCACCCACCTGCCTCCCTCACCCACCTGCCTCCCTCACCCACCTGCCTCCCTCACCCACCTGCCTCCCTCACCCACCTGCCTCCCTCACCCACCTGCCTCCCTCACCCACCTGCCTCCCTCACCCACCTGCCTCCCTCACCTCACTCCACTCACCCACCTGCCTCCCTCACCCACCTGCCTCCCTCACTCCCTCACCTGCCTCCGCCTCCCTCACCCACCTGCCTCCCTCACCCACCAGCCTCCCTCACCCACCAGCCTCCCTCACCCACCAGCCACCCTCACCCACCTCCCTCCCTCACCCACCTGCCTCCCTCACCCACCTGCCTCCCTCACCCACCTGCCTCCCTCACCCACCTGCCTCCCTCACCCACCTGCCTCCCTCACCCACCTGCCTCCCTCACCCACCTGCCTCCCTCACCCACCTGCCTCCCTCACCCACCTGCCTCCCTCACCCACCTGCCTCCCTCACCCACCTGCCTCCCTCACCCACCTGCCTCCCTCACTCACGCACCTGCCTCCCTCACCCACCTGCCTCACCTCACCCACCTGCCTCACTCACCCACCTGCCTCCCTCACCCACCTGCCTCCCTCACCCTCACCTGCCTCCCTCACCCACCTGCCTCCCTCCCTCACCCACCTGCCTCCCTCCCCACCTGCCTCCCTCACCCACCTGCCTCCCTCATCCACCTGCCTCCCTCACCACCTGCCTCCCTCACCCACCTGCCTCCCTCACCCACCTGCCTCCCTCACCCACCTGCCTCCCTCACCCACCTGCCTCCCTCACCCACCAGCCTCTCTCACCTCCTCACCTTACACCTGTCCTCACCTTACTTCTGTCCTCACCTTAAACTTGTCTTTACGTTACGCCTGTCCTCACCTTACACCTGTCCTGACCCTACACCTGTCCTCACCCTACACCTGTCCTCACCTTACACCTGTCCTCACCCTACACCTGTCCTCGTCCTCACCTTACACGTGTCCTCACCCTACACCTGTCCTCACCTTACACCTGTCCTCACCTAATTCTGTCATCACCTTACACCTGTCCTCACCTTACACCTGTCCTCACCCTACACCTGTCCTCACCTTACACCTGTCCTCACCCTACACCTGTCCTCACCTTACACCTGTCCTCACCCTACACCTGTCCTCACCTTACACCTGTCCTCACCCTACACCTGTCCTCACCTTACACCTGTCCTCACCTTACATCTGTCCTCACGTTACACCTGTCCTCACCTTACACCTGTCCTCACCTTACACCTGTCCTCACCCTACACCTGTCCTCACCCTACATCTGTCCTCACCCTGCACCTGTCCTCACCCTGCACCTGTCCTCACCCTACACCTGTCCTCACCTTACGCCTGTCCTCACCTTACGCCTGTCCTCACCTTACGCCTGTCTTCACCTTACACCTGTCCTCACCTTACACTTGTCCTCATCTTACTCCTGTCCTCACCTTACACCTGTCCTCACCTTACACCTGTCCTCACCTTACACCTGTCCTCACCTTACACCTGTCGTCACCTTACACCTGTCCTCACCTAACACCTGTCCTCACCTTACACCTGTCCTCACCTTACACTTGTCCTCACCTTACACCTGTCCTCACCTTACACTTGTCCTCACCTTACACATGTCCTCGCCCTACACGTGTCATCACCTTACACCTGTCCTCACCTTACACTTGTCCTCACCTTACACCTGTCCTCACCTTACACTTGTCCTCACCTTACACGTGTCCTCACCTTACACCTGTCCTCACCTTACACTTCTCCTCACCTTACACCTGTCCTCACCTTACACCTACCCTCACCCTACACCTGTCCTCACCCTACACCTGTCCTCACCCTACACCTGTCCTCACCTTACACCTGTCCTCACCTTACATCTGTCCTCACCTTACACCTGTCCTCACCTTACACCTGTCCTCACCTTACACCTGTCCTCACCCTACACCTGTTCTCACCCTACACCTGTTCTCACCCTACACCTGTCCTCACCCTGCACCTGTCCTCAACTTACACCTGCCCTCACCCTACACCTGTCCTCACCTTACACCTGTCCTCACCTTACACCTGTCCTCACCTTACACCTGTCCTCACCCTACACCTGTCTTCACCTTACACCTGTCCTCACCCTACACTTGTCCTCACCCTATACCTGTCCTCACCCTATACCTGTCCTCACCTTACACCTGTTCTCACCTTACACCTGTCCTCACTTTACACCTGTCCTCACCTTACACCTGTCCTCACCCTACACCTGTCCTCACCCTATACCTGTCCTCACCTTACACCTGTCCTCACCCTACACCTGTCCTCACCTTACGCCTGTCCTCACCTTGCTCCTATCCTTATCTTACACGTGTTCTCACCCTACACCTGTCCTCTCCCTACACCTGTCCTCACCCTACACCTGTCCTCACCTTACACCTGTCCTCACCTTGCTCCTATCCTTATCTTACACCTGTCCTCTCCCTACTCCTGTCCTCACCCTACACCTGTCCTCACCTTACACCTGTCCTAGCTCACCCTATACCTGTCCTCACCTTACACCTGTCCTCACCCTACACCTGTCCTCACCTTACGCCTGTCCTCACCTTACACCTGTCTCACCTTACACCTGTCCTCACCCTACACCTGTCCTCACCCTACACCTGTTCTCACCCTACACCTGTCCTCACCTTACACCTGTCCTCACCTTACTTCTGTCCTCACCTTACACCTGTCCTCACCTTACTTCTGTCCTCACCTTAAACTTGTCCTGACCCTACACCTGTCCTCCCCTTACACCTGTCCTCACCCTACACCTGTCCTCACCCTACACCTGTTCTCACCCTACACCTGTCCTCACCTTACACCTGTCCTCACCTTACACCTGTCCTCACCTTACACCTGTCCTCACCTTACACGTGTCCTCACCCTACACCTGTCCTCACCTTACACCTGTCCTCACCTAATTCTGTCATCACCTTACACCTGTCCTCACCTTACATGTGTCCTCACTCTACACTTGTCCTCACCTTACACTTGTCCTCACCCTACACCTGTCCTCACGTTACACCTGTCCTCACCTTACACCTGTCCCTCACCTTACACTTGTCCTCACCCTACACCTGTCCTCACCCTACATCTGTCCTCACCCTGCACCTGTCCTCACGTTACACCTGTCCTCACCCTACACCTGTCCCCACCTTACGCCTGTCCTCACCTTACGCCTGTCCTCACGTTACACCTGTCCTCACCCTACACCTGTCCTCACCTTACTCCTGTCCTCACCTTACACCTGTCCTCACCCTACACCTGTCCTCACCTTACACCTGTCCTCACCTTACACCTGTCGTCACCTTACACCTGTCCTCACGTTACACCTGTCCTCACCTTACACCTGTCCTCACCTTACACTTGTCCTCACCTTACACCTGTCCTCACCTTACACCTGTCCTCACCCTACACCTGTCCTCACCTTACACCTGTCCTCACCTTACACCTGTCCTCACCTTACACCTGTCCTCACCTTACACCTGTCCTCACCTTACACCTGTCCTCACCTTACACCTGTCCACACCTTACACCTGTCCTCACCTTACTCCTGTCCTCACCTTACACCTGTCCTCACCTTACACCTGTCCTCACCTTACACCTGTCCTCACCTTACACCTGTCCTCACCTTACACCTGTCCTCACCTTACTCCTGTCCTCACCTTACACATGACCTCACCTTACACCTGTCCTCACCTTACACCTGTCCCTCACCTTACACCTGTCCTCACCCTACATCTGTCCTCACCCTGCACCTGTCCTCACTTTACACCTGTCCTCACCTTACACCTGTCCTCCCCTTACACATGTCATCACCTTACACCTGTCCTCACCTTACACCTGTCCTCACCTTACACCTGTCCTCACCTTACACCTGTCCTTACCATACACCTGTCCTCACCTTACACCTGTCCTCACCCTACACCTGTCTTCACCTTACACCTGTCCTCACCTTACACCTGTCCTTACCTTTCACCTGTCCTCACCTTATTCCTGTCCTCACCTTACACCTATCCTCACCCTACACCTGTCCTCACCCTACACCTGTCCTCACCCTACACCTGTCCTCACCTAACACCTGTCCTCACCTAACACCTGTCTTCACCTTACTCCTGTCCTCACCTTACACCTGTCATCACCTTACACCTGTCCTCACCTTACACGTGTCCTCACCTTACACGTGTCCTCACCTTACTCCTGTCCTCACCCTACACCTGTCCTCACCCTACATCTGTCTTCACTTTACACCTGTCCTCACCTTACACCTGTCCTCACCTTACACCTGTCCTCACCTTACACCTGTCCTCCCCTTACACCTGTCCTCACCTCACACCTGTCCTCCCCTTACACCTGTCCTCACCTCACACCTGTCCTCACCTCACACCTGTCCTCACCTCACACCTGTCCTCACCTTACACCTGTCCTCACCTTACACCTGTCCTCACCTTACACCTGTCCTCACCTTTCCAGTTTACCAAGTATAATGAAAATTATCAAGAGTGATACTAAGGTAGCAAGTCATTTATACAGCTGTTGTAGACTACATGAAGTCATTTATACAGCTGCTGTAGACTACATGAAGTCATTTATACAGCTGCTGTAGACTACATGAAGTCATTTATACAGCTGCTGTAGACTACATGAAGTCATTTATACAGTTGCAGTAGATTACCTGAAGGGCTACACAGTGTGCCTCACGTGTTAGGTAAACGGTAGTGAGGAGCCAAGTGTTGTATACCGCTGCCTTAGACAATATGAAGGGCGTCTCCATCACACAGGATGGTTAGTGACACAGGGCCAAGTGATCAGTTGTCTGGTGGCAAATTTTGGGTGCATTATGAGGACATCCTCAACAACACCAGAGTTAATAAAGTAATTGTAAAGCTCCAGGTAACTCATGCTAACGGGTCTGAATAGTCTAATAACTGGGCATTCGGTGATGTAGTGTGGTAGATCATGCCGCAGTTCCTGCTCACAGAGTTTGCACCTGGAGTGCTCAGGATTGGGAGATCCGTCACCTGTGGGTACCATACCTGCCACAGGTAACCCAACCTGATACTGGCAACCATTGTGTCGCACAGTTTGGTCCACATTTTGTGCTGCCCATAGATATAGGTTTCAGATCTGAACAAGACATAGCTTTTTATACTGGTGCTTTCAGGTCGTTGAGTCAGTAATTTCTTTCCTATCAGACCACAGTGTTTGGCCCTCGACAATAAACTCTACGGGAACCACACACAATATTTCACTAACGAACAATCGAACAATCCACGATTGTATGTTTTGTGCATAATAAACAAAGCAAACTCTCAACACAAGCACATAGTAATGTGAGTTACACACACACACACACACACACACACACACACAACACACACACACACACACACACACACACACACACACACACACACACACACACACACACACACACACACACACACACACACACACACACACACACACACACACACACACACACACACACACACACACACACACACACACACACACACACGGTGTCTCAACGTTATCAAGGTTTTACAACCAGGTATCAACATAAAAGTAATAAAAATACCATGTGCTGAGCGCTGACAATGTTTACTGCGTCCAGGCCCGGGCGGGACTTACGGCAGGACCTGCGTCTCACTCAAGTCCAACGTCCCCCCCCCCCGCCCCCCCCACACCCCCAAACAATACACTCAACATTCACCTACACTACAATCCCCCATTTCCCCCTATTCCTAACATTAATATACAATTAGCTAGATCTAGAGCTAAAACTAGATCTTCTAGTGAATAAATAGCTTAAAGTTAGAGTACTTCTGTTGTCAGAGTACTTGTAGGGGAGGACAAGGACGATAGTACATATATCGACGTACAACAACGCAATTAGAAAGTAGAAATCGGTACTATTGAATATATATACAAATCGGAAAACGATTTTCTCCCGATGTTGTAAACACAAACCTAAACTACCCTAACCTAACCTTCCTATGCCTATCACATGCTGTCTGGGGCCTAGTATAGTACATATATGTGCTATACTAGGCCGAGATATTTATATACTAGATATATACTATATATATATATATATATATATATATATATATATATATATATATATATATATATATATATATATATATATATATATATATATATATATATATATATATATATATTTCTCTCTCCGAAATATACTAGAGAAATATTTTTTTTTTTTTTAGCTTCATTTTTGTCAAACTGTATAGTGTGAATAATAAAAAAATTCTACTTTCTGATTGCTTAGTACGTCAATATGTGTACTATTGCGCACATAGTTATAAAATAGTAGATTCTAAACAGAAGGATGGTGGTAGTGTTTGTGAACTGAGGTCCGGGTTGTTTGGGGCGGGTTGTGGTCGTTATGGTGTGATGGTTCAGTCGTTAGCCACCATAGTTGACCTCATACTCCCAGGTCACTCCTCACTCTCCCAGGTCACTCCTCACACTCCCTGGTCACTCCTCACACTCCCTCACTCCTTACACTACCAGGTCACTCCTCACACTACCAGGTCACTCCTCACACTACCAGGTCACTCCTCACACTACCAGGTCACTCCTCACACTCCCAGGTCACTCCTCACACTCCCAGGTCACTCCTCACACTACCAGGTCACTCCTCACACTACCAGGTCACTCCTCACACTCCCAGGTCACTCCTTACACTACCAGGTCACTCCTCACACTACCAGGTCACTCCTCACACTACCAGGTCACTCGGGTAAGGAGGAACCTTGGGAGGAAGGAGAGACCTTGGAGGTAAAAGATTGGGAGGTAGAAAGGTCTTGGATAAAAACCGGAAAAGGGAAACCGGATGGGAAAACCTTATAAAAACCTTAGGAAAAGCCTTGGGGGTAGAAGAATTGGGGTAAGGGAGATTGGGATAAAGAATTATAAAAATTTAAAAAATTTATAAAAATTATAAAAATTTATAAAAATTATAAAAATCTTGGATAAAGAGATTTAAAGGCCTTGGGGTAAGGAAGTTTGGATAAAAATTATGGGAAGGCTTGGAGGTGGGGACCTTGGAGGTAGAAGAGATTTGGGAGGTGGGAGGTTGGATGAGGGTCGGGGTTTGGGGGTTGGGGTAAGGGGATGGGAGGTGGGAAGGAACCTTAGGTGAAAACCTTAGGTAAAAACCTTAGGTAAAAACCTTGGATAAAAGGGGACCTTATAAGGGAAATCATAAGGGAAACCTTATAAGGGAAACCTTATAAGGAAACCTTATAAGGGAAACCTAAAGGGAAACCTTATAAGGAAATCTTATAAGGGAAACCTTTAAAGGGGCCTAATAAGGGGCCTTGGAAGGAAAACCTTTGGGGGGGCCTTATAAGGGAAATCTTATAAGGGAAATCTTATAAGGGAAACCTTATGGGGAAACCTTATAAGGGAAACCTGGGATAAGGGAAACCTTAAAGGGGAAACCTTGGGGTAAAAACCTTAGGTAAAAACCTTGGGATAAAATTTAGGTAAAATCTTATAAAGGAACCTTATAAGGAAACCTTGGGGGTAAAAACTTAGGTAAAAACCAGGTAAAAACCTTAGGTAAAAACCGGATTAAAAACCTTGGGATAAAAGACCTTATGGGGAAACCTTATAAGGAATCTTATAAGGGAAACCTTATAAGGGAAATCTTATAAGGGAAACCTTATAAGGAAACCTTAGGTAAAAACTTAGGTAAAAACCTTATAAAAACCTTATAAAGAATCTTATAAGGGAAGGTAGAGGAGAGACCTTGGGAGGTAGAGGAGAGACCTTGGAGGTAGAGGAGAGACCTTGGGAGGTAGAGGAGAGATCTTAGAGGAGAGACCTAGGTAGAGGAGAGACCTTGGAGGTAGAGGAGAGACCTTGGAGGTAGAGGAGAGACCTTGGAGGTAGAGGAGAGACCTTGGGAGGTAGAGGAGAGACCTTGGAGGTAGAGGAGAGATCTTGGGAGGTAGAGGAGAGACCTTGGAGGTAGAGGAGAGACCTTGGGAGGTAGGTAGAGGAGAGACCTTGGGAGGTAGAGGAGAGATCTTGGAGGTAGAGGAGAGACCTTGGAGAGAGAGAGACCTTGGAGGTAGAGGAGAGACCTTGGAGGTAGAGGAGAGACCTTGGAGGTAGAGGAGAGACCTGGGAGGTAGAGGAGAGACCTTGGGAGGTAGAGGAGAGACCTTGGAGGTAGAGGAGAGATCTTGGAGGTAGAGGAGAGACCTTGGAGGTAGAGGAGAGACCTTGGAGGTAGAGGAGAGACCTTGGGAGGTAGAGGAGAGACCTTGGAGGTAGAGGAGAGACCTTGGGAGGTAGAGGAGAGACCTTGGAGGTAGAGGAGAGACCTTGGAGGTAGAGGAGACCTTGGGAGGTAGAGGAGAGACCTTGGAGGTAGAGGAGAGACCTTGGAGGTAGAGGAGAGACCTTGGGAGGTAGAGGAGAGATCTTGGAGGTAGAGGAGAGACCTTGGGAGGTAGAGGAGAGACCTTGGAGGTAGAGGAGAGACCTGGGAGGTAGAGGAGAGACCTTGGAGGTAGAGGAGAGACCTTGGGAGGTAGAGGAGAGATCTTGGAGGTAGAGGAGAGACCTTGGAGGTAGAGGAGAGACCTAGGTAGAGGAGAGACCTTGGAGGTAGAGGAGAGACCTTGGGAGGTAGAGGAGAGACCTTGGAGGTAGAGGAGAGATCTTGGAGGTAGAGGAGAGACCTTGGAGGTAGAGGAGAGACCTTGGAGGTAGAGGAGAGACCTTGGAGGTAGAGGAGAGATCTTGGAGGTAGAGGAGAGACCTTGGAGGTAGAGGAGAGACCTTGGGAGGTAGAGGAGAGACCTTGGAGGTAGAGGAGAGACCTTGGGGTAGAGGAGAGACCTTGGGAGGTAGAGAGAGAGACCTTGGAGGTAGAGGAGAGACCTTGGGAGGTAGAGGAGAGACCTTGGAGGTAGAGGAGAGACCTTGGGGAGAGACCTTGGGAGGTAGAGGAGAGACCTTGGAGGTAGAGGAGAGACCTTGGAGGTAGAGGAGAGACCTTGGGAGGTAGAGGAGAGACCTTGGAGGTAGAGGAGAGACCTTGGGAGGTAGAGGAGAGATCTTGGAGGTAGAGGAGAGACCTTGGGAGGTAGAGGAGAGATCTTGGAGGTAGAGGAGAGACCTTGGAGGTAGAGGAGAGACCTTGGAGGTAGAGGAGAGACCTTGGGAGGTAGAGGAGAGACCTTGGAGGTAGAGGAGAGACCTTGGGAGGTAGAGGAGAGACCTTGGAGGTAGAGGAGAGACCTTGGGAGGTAGAGGAGAGACCTTGGAGGTAGAGGAGAGACCTTGGGTAGGTAGAGCAGAGACCTTGGAGGTAGAGGAGAGACCTTGGGAGGTAGAGGAGAGATCTTGGAGGTAGAGGAGAGACCTTGGAGGTAGAGGAGAGACCTTGGGAGGTAGAGGAGAGATCTTGGAGGTAGAGGAGAGACCTTGGGAGGTAGAGGAGAGATCTTGGAGGTAGAGGAGAGACCTTGGAGGTAGAGGAGAGATCTTGGAGGTAGAGGAGAGACCTTGGAGGTAGAGGAGAGACCTTGGGAGGTAGAGGAGAGACCTTGGAGGTAGAGGAGAGACCTTGGGAGGTAGAGGAGAGATCTTGGAGGTAGAGGAGAGACCTTGGAGGTAGAGGAGAGATCTTGGAGGTAGAGGAGAGACCTTGGAGGTAGAGGAGAGATCTTGGAGGTAGAGGAGAGACCTTGGAGGTAGAGGAGAGATCTTGGGAGGTAGAGGAGAGACCTTGGAGGTAGAGGAGAGATCTTGGGAGGTAGAGGAGAGACCTTGGAGGTAGAGGTTGGAGAGGAGGTAGAGGAGAGACCTTGGGGTAGAGGAGAGATAGGTAGAGGAGAGACCTTGGAGGTAGAGGAGAGACCTTGGAGGTAGAGGAGAGACCTTGGAGGTAGAGGAGAGATCTTGGGAGGTAGAGGAGAGACCTTGGAGGTAGAGGATAGACCTTGGAGGTAGAGGAGAGACCTTGGAGGTAGAGGAGAGACCTTGGAGGTAGAGGAGAGACCTTGGAGGTAGGTAGAGGAGAGACCTTGGAGGTAGAGGAGAGACCTTGGAGGTAGAGGAGAGACCTTGGAGGTAGAGGAGAGACCTTGGAGGTAGAGGAGAGATCTTGGAGGTAGAGGAGAGACCTTGGAGGTAGAGGAGAGACCTTGGAGGTAGAGGAGAGACCTTGGAGGTAGAGGAGAGACTTGGAGGTAGAGGAGAGACCTTGGAGGTAGAGGATAGACCTTGGAGGTAGAGGAGAGACCTTGGAGGTAGAGGAGAGACCTTGGAGGTAGAGGAGAGACCTTGGGAGGTAGAGGAGAGACCTTGGAGGTAGAGGAGAGACCTTGGGAGGTAGAGGAGAGATCTTGGAGGTAGAGGAGAGACCTTGGAGGTAGAGGAGAGACCTTGGAGGTAGAGGGAGAGACCTTGGGAGGTAGAGGAGAGACCTTGGGAGGTAGAGGAGAGACCTTGGAGGTAGAGGAGAGACCTTGGAGGTAGAGGAGAGACCTTGGTAGGTAGAGGAGAGGGGAGGTAGAGGAGAGACCTTGGGAGGTAGAGGAGAGACCTTGGAGGTAGAGGAGAGACCTTGGGAGGTAGAGGAGAGATCCTGGAGGTAGAGGAGAGACCTTGGAGGTAGAGGAGAGACCTTGGAGGTAGAGGAGAGACCTTGGGAGGTAGAGGAGAGACCTTGGAGGTAGAGGAGAGACCTTGGAGGTAGAGGAGAGACCTTGGAGGTAGAGGAGAGACCTTGGAGGTAGAGGAGAGACCTTGGAGGTAGAGGAGAGACCTTGGGAGGTAGAGGAGAGACCTTGGAGGTAGAGGAGAGACCTTGGAGGTAGAGGAGAGACTTGGAGGTAGAGGAGAGACCTTGGGAGGTAGAGGAGAGATCTTGGAGGTAGAGGAGAGACCTTGGAGGTAGAGGAGAGACCTTGGAGGTAGAGGAGAGACCTTGGAGGTAGAGGAGAGACCTTGGAGGTAGAGGAGAGACCTTGGAGGTAGAGGAGAGACCTTGGAGGTAGGTAGAGGAGAGACCTTGGAGGTAGAGGAGAGACCTTGGGAGGTAGAGGAGAGACCTTGGAGGTAGAGGAGAGACCTTGGAGGTAGAGGAGAGACCTTGGAGGTAGAGGAGAGACCTTGGGAGGTAGAGGAGAGACCTTGGAGGTAGAGGAGAGACCTTGGAGGTAGAGGAGAGACCTTGGAGGTAGAGGAGAGACCTTGGGAGGTAGAGGAGAGACCTTGGAGGTAGAGGAGAGACCTTGGAGGTAGAGGAGAGACCTTGGAGGTAGAGGAGAGACCTTGGGAGGTAGAGGAGGAGAGACCTTGGAGGTAGAGGAGAGACCTTGGAGGTAGAGGAGAGACCTTGGAGGTAGAGGAGAGACCTTGGAGGTAGAGGAGAGATCTTGGAGGTAGAGGAGAGACCTTGGAGGTAGAGGAGAGACCTTGGAGGTAGAGGAGAGACCTTGGAGGTAGAGGAGAGATCTTGGGAGGTAGAGGAGAGACCTTGGAGGTAGAGGAGAGACCTTGGAGGTAGAGGAGAGACCTTGGAGGTAGAGGAGAGACCTTGGAGGTAGAGGAGGATAGAGGGAGAGACTTGGAGGTAGAGGAGAGATCTTGGAGGTAGGAGAGACCTTGGAGGTAGAGGAGAGATCTTGGAGGTAGAGGAGAGACCTTAGAGGTAGAGGAGAGACCTTGGAGGTAGAGGAGAGACCTTGGAGGTAGAGGAGAGATCTTGGGAGGTAGAGGAGAGACCTTGGAGGTAGAGGAGAGACCTTGGAGGTAGAGGAGAGACCTTGGAGGTAGAGGAGAGACCTTGGGAGGTAGAGGAGAGACCTTGGAGGTAGAGGAGAGACCTTGGGAGGTAGAGGAGAGACCTTGGAGGTAGAGGAGAGACCTTGGAGGTAGAGGAGAGACCTTGGAGGTAGAGGAGAGACCTTGGAGGTAGAGGAGAGACCTTGGAGGTAGAGGAGAGACCTTGGAGGTAGAGGAGAGACCTTGGAGGTAGAGGAGAGACCTTGGAGGTAGAGGAGAGACCTTGGAGGTAGAGGAGAGACCTTGGAGGTAGAGGAGAGACCTTGGGAGGTAGAGGAGAGACCTTGGAGGTAGAGGAGAGACCTTGGAGGTAGAGGAGAGACCTTGGGAGGTAGAGGAGAGACCTTGGAGGTAGAGGAGAGACCTTGGAGGTAGAGGAGAGACCTTGGAGGTAGAGGAGAGACCTTGGGTAGAGGAGAGACAGGTAGAGGAGAGACCTTGGAGGTAGAGGAGAGATCTTGGGAGGTAGAGGAGAGACCTTGGAGGTAGAGGAGAGACCTTGGGAGGTAGAGGAGAGACCTTGGAGGTAGAGGAGAGACCTTGGAGGTAGAGGAGAGACCTTGGAGGTAGAGGAGAGACCTTGGAGGTAGAGGAGAGACCTTGGAGGTAGAGGAGAGACCTTGGAGGTAGAGGAGAGACCTTGGAGGTAGAGGAGAGACCTTGGAGGTAGAGGAGAGACCTTGGAGGTAGAGGAGAGATCTTGGGAGGTAGAGGAGAGACCTTGGAGGTAGAGGATAGACCTTGGAGGTAGAGGAGAGACCTTGGAGGTAGAGGAGAGACCTTGGAGGTAGAGGAGAGACCTTGGGAGGTAGAGGAGAGACCTTGGAGGTAGAGGAGAGACCTTGGAGGTAGAGGAGAGACCTTGGAGAGACCTAGAGGAGAGACCTTGGAGGTAGAGGAGAGACCTTGGAGGTAGAGGAGAGACCTTGGAGGTAGGTAGAGAGGAGAGACCTTGGAGGTAGAGGAGAGACCTTGGAGGTAGAGGAGAGACCTTGGGAGAGACCTTGGAGGTAGAGGAGAGACCTTGGAGGTAGAGGAGAGACCTTGGGAGGTAGAGGAGAGACCTTGGGAGGTAGAGGAGAGACCTTGGAGGTAGAGGAGAGACCTTGGAGGTAGAGGAGAGACCTTGGAGGTAGAGGAGAGACCTTGGCAGGTAGAGGAGAGACCTTGGAGGTAGAGGAGAGACCTTGGGAGGTAGAGGAGAGACCTTGGCAGGTAGAGGAGAGACCTTGGGAGGTAGAGGAGAGACCTTGGGAGGTAGAGGAGAGACCTTGGAGGTAGAGGAGAGACCTTGGGAGGTAGAGGAGAGACCTTGGCAGGTAGAGGAGAGACCTTGGGAGGTAGAGGAGAGACCTTGGGAGGTAGAGGAGAGACCTTGGAGGTAGAGGAGAGACCTTGCGATGTAGAGGAGAGACCTTGGAGGTAGAGGAGAGACCTTGGGAGGTAGAGGAGAGACCTTGGGAGGTAGAGGAGAGACCTTGGGAGGTAGAGGAGAGACCTTGGGAGGTAGAGGAGAGACCTTGGGAGGTAGAGGAGAGACCTTGGGAGCTAGAGGAGAGACCTTGGGAGGTAGAGGAGAGACCTTGGGAGGTAGAGGAGAGACCTTGGGAGCTAGAGGAGAGACCTTGGAGGTAGAGGAGAGACCTTGGGAGGTAGAGGAGAGACCTTGGAGGTAGAAGAGAGACCTTGGAGGTAGAGGAGAGACCTTGGGAGGTAGAGGAGAGACCTTGGGAGGTAGAGGAGAGACCTTGGGAGGTAGAGGAGAGACCTTGGAGGTAGAGGAGAGACCTTGGAGGTAGAGGAGAGACCTTGGGAGGTAGAGGAGAGACCTTGGCAGGTAGAGGAGAGACCTTGGAGGTAGAGGAGAGACCTTGGGAGGTAGAGGAGAGACCTTGGGAGGTAGAGGAGAGACCTTGGAGGTAGAGGAGAGACCTTGGGAGGTAGAGGAGGAGAGGAAGTGAGAGGAGTCCGGAGTAGAGATAGAAGAAGAGGAGACACCGTTACACACCACCTCAGCGTGTCGGACTCACACTCAGGATGGTGAGTGTGTGTCCCCAAAAGTTGATTAGAAGATCTGGGCCCAAGATTCATCAATAATTTACGTGTCCACTTACGAAACATGTACATCTTTCCTCAATTATGGAGGTTTAGTATATATTTGTTTTTTATTAAAGTGTTTACGAGCTGCGAAACGCTACGAAGTCGTTTTCAATCAGAGGTTATTATTCTTTATTGAAGTTCATTCCTAATTGGTTATTACTTGATGAATACACCGGAGAAGATTATCTTACGATGGACAGTGTACTAGGTGCCTGGCCCTCAGTTTGTCATATATGTTGTATATAATTGTATATAATTGTATATAATTGACATGGTAGTCGGCAATCATCACACAGGTAAACTCTGAGTCGTCCCAAGGTGATAGTTGCGACACAATCGCCCTTAGCTCGCTCACTTCCTCTTGCTCTATTGTGAAGACTTCCTGGATTCTCTTGTGAAGTTCCTCTCACACTTTCCTATCTTTTTTCTGGAAATGTGTCTTTTTTTTCCCCTTGACCGTATTTTAATCATTTTTTTCAAATTTTATTTTACCTTTGCTTGATCTTGTGTGTCGTTCTGAAACTGTCTCTCTGGTGTTCTCATTCTGAAGTTCTTCGCTGTGTTTGATACTTAACTGTTCATATTGCACTTAATTGTCTTAAATAAGTAATAAAGCAACAGAAACGTAAAATCCAAACACAATAATCCTTATTTTTACTTTAGTAAACTACAGGAAAAGCACCATTTTCTTATGCAGGCGATGAGTCACAATAACGTGGCTGACGTATGTTGACCAGAATCAATCGACTTGAGAATGGTCCAGGACGGACCGAAACGTCGTCGTCCCTTCAATTTCTAGTGTGTGGTCTGGTCAACACCATTTCCTTCATTTCCAATTTGCTTATTACTCTGTTTCATTGAATTTTCTGTGTAAATCAGTTTAGTTTAGATTAGGTCAGGTTACATTGGGTTAAATTAGGCTACATTAAGTTAATTTAGGTTAGGCTTGGGACCCTAAGTTTGGCAAGTTAGGGTTAGGTTAAGATAGGTTACATCAAGTTAGATTACATTAAGTTAGGTATCAGTCAGGAGCTGCCTCATATGGACCAATAGGACCTGCCTCATTTGGACCAACAGGAGCTGCCTCATATGGACCAACAGGACCTGCCTCATTTGGACCAACAGGAGCTGCCTCATATGGACCAACAGGAGCTGTCTCATTTGGATCAACAGGAGCTGCCACATATGGACCAACAGGAGCTGTCTCATATGGACCAACAGGAGCTGCCTCGTATGGACCAACAGGAGCTGCCACATATGGACCAACGGGAGCTGCTTCGTATGGACCAACAGGAGCTGCCTCATATAGACCAACAGGAGCTGCTTCATATAGACCAATAGGACCTGCCTCATTTGGATCAACAGGAGCTGGCACATATGGACCAACAGGAGCTGCCTCATATGGACCAACAGGAGCTGTCTCATATGGACCAACAGGAGCTGCCTCGTATGGACCAACAGGAGCTGCCACATATGGACCAACGGGAGATGCCTCGTATGGACCAACAGGAGCTGCCTCATATAGACCAACAGGAGTTGCCTCATATAGACCAATAGGACCTGCCTCATTTGGATCAACAGGAGTTGCCTCATATAGACCAACAGGAGCTGCCTCATATAGACCAACAGGAGCTGCCTCATATGGACCAACAGGAGCTGCCTCATATAGACCAACAGGAGCTGCCTCATATGGACCAACAGGAGCTGCCTCATATGGACTAACAGGAGCTGACTCATATAGACCAACAGGAGCTGCCTCATATGGACTAACAGGAGCTGACTCATATAGACCAACAGGAGCTGCCTCATATGGACTAACAGGAGCTGCCACATATGGACCAACAGGAGCTGCCTCATATGGACCAACAGGAGCTGCCTCGTATGGACCAACAGGAGCTGCCACATATGGACCAACAGGAGCTGCCTCATATGGACCAACAGGAGCTGCCTCATATGGACCAACAGGAGCTGCCTCATATGGACCAACAGGAGCTGCCTCATATAGACCAACAGGAGCTGCCTCATATGGACCAACAGGAGCTGCCTCATATAGACCAACAGGAGCTGCCTCATATGGACCAACAGGAGCTGCCTCATATGGACTAACAGGAGCTGCCTCATATGGACTAACAGGAGCTGACTCATATAGACCAACAGGAGCTGCCTCATATGGACCAACAGGAGCTGCCTCATATAGACCAACAGGAGCTGCCTCATATGGACTAACAGGAGCTGACTCATATAGACCAACAGGAGCTGCCTCATATGGACTAACAGGAGCTGACTCATATAGACCAACAGGAGCTGCCTCATATGGACCAACAGGAGCTGCCTCATATAGACCAACAGGAGCTGCCTCATATGGACTAACAGGAGCTGACTCATATAGACCAACAGGAGCTGCCTCATATAGACCAACAGGAGCTGCCTCATATGGACTAACAGGAGCTGACTCATATAGACCAACAGGAGCTGCCTCATATGGACCAACAGGAGCTGCCTCATATAGACCAACAGGAGCTGCCTCATATGGACTAACAGGAGCTGACTCATATGGACCAACAGGAGCTGCCTCATATGGACTAACAGGAGCTGCCTCATATGGACTAACAGGAGCTGTCTCATATAGACCAACAGGAGCTGCCTCATATGGACCAACAGGAGCTGCCTCATATGGACCAACAGGAGCTGCCTCATATGGACCAACAGGAGCTGCCTCATATGGACCAACAGGAGCTGCCTCATATGGACCAACAGGAGCTGCCTCATATAGACCAACAATAGCTGTAGCCTATATCCATATAGCAATGAGCCATGGTCCAGTATCCATATATAGCAGTTCCGGAAAATTTGCACCTTAGCTTGACGTGAGAGTGACAGGTGGTGACAAGGCTGACAACATCACCTGTCATAGCCTCCCACGTGACACGTGTCAACACGTCTGCCTTCGTGTCAAGTGGTGTCATTCACAACGAAAGGTTTACCTGAAGTTAATATTGGGAAGTTTTGGCATGTAAGTCCTACTTTAAACTAGAGGGGGGGGGGGGGGGGAGGAGGGTTAGGAGACGATGATATTAAAACAGATTGCTTATGTGTACTATGGTATATATATATATATATATATATATATATATATATATATATATATATATATATATATATATATATATATATATATATATATATATATATATATAACCAAAAAAGTAAGATTAATAATTCTAACACGAATTTTCTCGATCTTTCTTATGTTACTTTTCACTGTTGATGGTAATTGAAAAATGAATTCTCCAAAATTCATTTTTATTTCTAGTCTGACGTGACACTGGAGCGCGTTTCGTAAAACTTATTACATTTTCAAAGACTTTAGTTTACACACACAACTGAACTATAATTGAATAGAGCTTAAACATCTTCGATTTTTTATACCTGCATTTGGGTGAGGTATATGCAGGTATAAAAAATCGAAGATGTTTAAGCTCTATTCAGTTAACGCGCTCAAGTGTCGCGTCAGACTAGAAATAAAAACGAATTTTGGAGAATTGATTTTTCAATTACCATCAACAATGAAAAGTAACATAAGAAAGATCGAGAAAATTCGTGTTAGAATTATTAATCTTACTTTTTTGTTTATATATATATATAATATATTATATATATATATATATATATATATATATATATATATTATATATATATATATATATATATATATATATATATATATATATATATATATATATATATATATATACATATATATATATATATATATATAATATATATATATATATATATATATATATATATATATATATATATATATAAATATATATATATATATATATATATATATATATATATATATATATATATTATATATATATTATATATATATATATATATATATATATATATATATATATATATATATATATATATATATATATATATATATATATATATATATATATATATATAAAATATATATTATATATATATATATATATATATATATATATATATATTATATATATATTATATATATATATATATATATATATATATATATATATATATATATATATATATATATATATATATATATGTATATATTGTTGCCTATTTAAACCATCAAAGATAACAATTCATGTGAGAGTGTTATCTGTGTGAGTGGTGATGCTATTTTGGTGCCCCACAGCAGCTCTAACACAGCAGACACATGCCAGGTGCCCCACAGCAGCTCTAACACAGCAGACACAAGCCAGGTGCCCCACAGCAGCTCTAACACAGCAGACACATGCCAGGTGCCCCACAGCAGCTCTAACACAGCAGACACATGCCAGGTGCCCCACGGCAGTTCTAACACAGCAGACACAAGCCAGGTGCCCCACAGCTGCTCTAACACAGCAGACACAAGCCAGGTGCCCCACAGCCCCTCTAACACAGCAGATACAAGCCAGGTGCCCCACAGCTGCTCTAACACAGCAGACACAAGCCAGGTGCCCCACAGCACCTCTAACACAGCAGAAACAAGCCAGGTGCCCCACAGCTGCTCTAACACAGCAGACACAAGCCAGGTGCCCCACAGCACCTCTAACACAGCAGACACAAGCCAGGTGCCCCACCGCAGTTCTAACACAGCAGACACACGCCAGGTGCCCCACGGCAGTTCTAACACAGCAGACACAAGCCAGGTGCCCCACAGCTGCTCTAACACAGCAGACACAAGCCAGGTGCCCCACAGCCCCTCTAACACAGCAGATACAAGCCAGGTGCCCCACAGCTGCTCAAACACAGCAGACACAAGCCAGGTGCCCCATAGCACCTCTAACACAGCAGAAACAAGCCAGGTGCCCCACAGCTGCTCTAACACAGCAGACACAAGCCAGGTGCCCCACAGCACCTCTAACACAGCAGACACAAGCCAGGTGCCCCACAGCACCTCTAACACAGCAGACACAAGCCAGGTGCCCCACAGCACCTCTAACACAGCAGACACAAGCCAGGTGCCCCACAGCACCTCTAACACAGCAGACACAAGCCAGGTGCCCCACGGCAGTTCTAACACAGCAGACACATGCCAGGTGCCCCACAGCAGCTCTAACACAGCAGACACATGCCAGGTGCCCCACGGCACCTCTAACACAGCAGACACAAGCCAGGTGCCCCACAGCACCTCTAACACAGCAGACACAAGCCAGGTGCCCCACAGCACCTCTAACACAGCAGACACAAGCCAGGTGCCCCACAGCACCTCTAACACAGCAGACACAAGCCAGGTGCCCCACGGCAGTTCTAACACAGCAGACACATGCCAGGTGCCCCACAGCAGCTCTAACACAGCAGACACATGCCAGGTGCCCCACGGCACCTCTAACACAGCAGACACAAGCCAGGTGCCCCACAGCACCTCTAACACAGCAGACACAAGCCAGGTGCCCCACAGCACCTCTAACACAGCAGACACAAGCCAGGTGCCCCACAGCACCTCTAACACAGCAGACACAAGCCAGGTGCCCCACAGCACCTCTAACACAGCAGACACAAGCCAGGTGCCCCACAGCACCTCTAACACAGCAGACACAAGCCAGGTGCCCCACAGCAGCTCTAACACAGCAGACACAAGCCAGGTGCCCCACAGCAGCTCTAACACAGCAGACACAAGCCAGGTGCCCCACAGCAGCTCTAACACAGCAGACACAAGCCAGGTGCCCCACAGCAGCTCTAACACAGCAGACACAAGCCAGGTGCCCCACAGCAACGGCCCGTCGGCCAATATCCAAATATTACAATGCCTTGTCTCCTGTTGTCATTGTAATTAATAATTATATAATAATACCAATAATTGTATCCTCACTGCCTTAAACCTTATTATTCCCCCGACTGTAACAGCTGGCCCTCCGTACCAGCTACAATAGTTTTGTTGAACCTGAGAGAGTTTCGACCCAAGCAACCTACCTAACCTATTGACTCCGGTGCAAAGGAACCGCCAATATAGTAGTGCCTTGTTAATAACCTGGCCCATCTTAACACTCTGGCCGATGACGTAAATGATGTACTGGTTAATAGTTAGCCCAGAGTTAATCACCTGTTGTTAATCACGTGTGGAGGGTCAGTAGTTCCACCTTGTAGGGGACCTCGATATAAGTCAAATATATACACAGGCTTACTGTCCCCTGACAAAATTAGGGTTTCCAGTCACCTAATTGCCCCAATTGATTGTGTCATTATTACTAGTGTTAACTACATACGAGAAAGCCACACTAAGGGCATCATTATATACAATATTACCTTCTCCTCTAGTACTGCGACTAGGGCCTGGTGGTAGCCAGGGCCCCTAGAGACTAGGGCCCTAGTTACCCTAGATTGTTGAGTCAATCTTGTTAAGAGGGTTGAGGCGGCTTCTCTAAGCTTTTCTAAGGTGAAAACACGAGCTTGAGAGAGAGAGGTGAGAGAGGTGGGTGAGTGATGAGAGAGAGAGGTGAGAGAGGTGGGTGAGTGATGAGAGAGAGAGGTGGGTGAGTGATGAGAGAGAGAGGTGAGAGAGGTGGGTGAGTGATGAGAGAGAGAGGTGAGAGAGGTGGGTGAGTGAGAGCAGGCTGGGGTGGTGGCCAAGCTTCCAGGATGGTGTTAATGGGGGTTTATGACTCACTTTGTCAACACCTATTACTTAATGGTGGGGAAGTACTTCATTGCTTCTGTGTGTGTGTGTGTGTGTGTGTGTGTGTGTGTGTGTGTGTGTGTGTGTGTGTGTGTGTGTGTGTGTGTGTGTGTGTGTGTGTGTGCCCCCCCCCACCCCCCCGGGGTCGTGGACCACACGCGGAACGCCCGTGTAACAAGCGCACATTACTCCGTCCATCCCTACAATTGGTCCACACACCTGCCCTAACAAGGGCCTGAACTAGCACTTATATACAAGACGACTCACACACCCGGAACCCCATGTGATCACCCTCCTTCTTTGCTAACAACTAGGCCTGGGTAGCTAACTACCGCACCAACTACTCTACTGGGCAAGCTAACTACCGATCTTCACTCCCCGAACTTCAACTTTACTTTAAGATACAATAGTAACCTAGTGAGTCGGTTATCACCTTAAGATTGTGAACCGTAACTAGTGTCGTTACCAGCTGGTAGTTAGGGTTGAGAGGTAGTTTACTCTCCTAGAGTTAGCCAAGTAGTAATCGAGTAATTAGGAACAGGGGTCGAGGTAGTTCGTGCTCACTCTACACACACACTACCTACACAACCACTACGCCCCCCCCCCCGTCACAGGACAAGCAGCAAACAAGCGGTGAGGCGGTAGTCGGATGGCCTCGTTCCCACACACACACACACACACACACACACACACACACACACACACACACACACACACACACACACACACACACACACACACACACACACAGGGCCTCAACACAGGAACATGCTAGTTAGGTGCCACTAATGAGTGCCTCCTGCCGCCTGGCCTTTCGGATCCCCCCCCCCCTGCCATTAGGCATATGGCACTGGTGGGAATGTGTGACTGTTGTATGTACTACACAACCACCACCACGATAACTACACCAGAAGGAGCACGAGGACAAGGAGCTGCAATAGCAGGACGGAGCGAAAGACTAGTACCAAACCCTTCAACAATCGGGGGATCGAACGCAGACTCTGATAGAAGCAAAGCCGCCTAAGCTCCTGTTCATCTATGTACTACCACTACTCTTCCATCACAACATGAGAGCAGATCTCACTCATTTCAGAGACCAGGTGCTAAATTGGTCACTGGCGCTCTCTAACGACAGCTGAGTCGTTAGCAGGTAAGCTGCTAATGGATACACTCCATCGCTTCCCTCAGCATCAAACACTGTTTCCTGCCCAAGGATTTCCTGTTTGACACGACCACTATGGACGTGTAATTTACGGTGTTTTAGCTTTCTTCAGAGAGGTGTTCTGGCCCACACTGCGGGCTGGTGCCAGGAGCTTGGACGGGGCCAGTACTCCTGTCACTCAGTACTCCTGTCACTCAGTACTCCTGTCAATCAGTACTCCTGTCACTCAGTACTCCTGTCACTCAGTACTACTGTCACTCAGTACTCCTGTCACTCAGTATTACTGTCACTCAGTACTCCTGTCACTCAGTACTACTGTCACTCAGTACTCCTGTCACTCAGTACTAATGTCACTCAGTACTCCTGTCACTCAGTACTACTGTCACTCAGTACTCCAGTTACTGTCACTCAGTACTCCAGTTACTGTCACTCAGTACTACTGTAACTCAGTACTCCTGTCACTCAGTACTACTGTCACTCAGTACTCCTGTCACTCAGTACTACTGTCACTCAGTACTCCTGTCACTCAGTATTACTGTCACTCAGTACTCCTGTCACTCAGTACTACTGTCACTCAGTACTCCTGTCACTCAGTACTAATGTCACTCAGTACTCCTGTCACTCAGTACTAATGTCACTCAGTACTCCTGTCACTCAGTACTCCAGTTACAGTCACTCAGTACTCCAGTTACTGTCACTCAGTACTACTGTCACTCAGTACTCCTGTCACTCAGTACTACTGTCACTCAGTACTACTGTCACTCAATACTCCTGTCACTCAGTACTACTGTCACTCAGTACTAATGTCACTCAGTACTCCTGTCACTCAGTACTCCTGTCACTCAGTACTACTGTCACTCAGTACTCCAGTCACTGTCACTCAGTACTCCAGTTACTGTCACTCAGTACTCCAGTTACTGTCACCCAGTACTCCAGTTACTGTCACTCAGTACTCCAGTTACTGTCACTCAGTACTCCAGTTACTGTCACTCAGTACTCCAGTTACTGTCACTCAGTACTACTGTCACTCAGTACTCCTGTCACTCAGTTCTACTGTCACTCAGTACTACTGTCACTTAGTACTCCTGTCACTCAGTACTACTGTCACTCAGTACTCCTGTCACTCAGTACTCCTGTCACCCAGTACTCGTCACTCAGTACTACTGTCACTCAGTACTAATGTCACTCAGTACTCCTGTCACTCAGTACTACTGTCACTCAGTACTCCTGTCACTCAGTTCTACTGTCACTCAGTACTACTGTCACTTAGTACTCCTGTCACTCAGTACTACTGTCACTCAGTACTCCTGTCACTCAGTACTCCTGTCACCCAGTACTCGTCACTCAGTACTACTGTCACTCAGTACTAATGTCACTCAGTACTCCTGTCACTCAGTACTACTGTCACTCAGTACTCCTGTCACTCAGTACTCCTGTCACTCAGTACTCCTGTCACCCAGTACTACTGTCACTCAGCACTCCAGTTACTGTCACTCAGTACTACTGTCACTCAGTACTCCAGTTACTGTCACTCAGTACTCCAGTTACTGTCACTCAGTACTACTCTCACTCAGTACTCCAGTTACTGTCACTCAGTACTCCAGTTACTGTCACTCAGTACTTCAGTTACTGTCACTCAGCACTCCAGTTACTGTCACTCAGTACTCCAGTTACTGTCACTCAGTACTACTGTCACTCAGTACTACTGTCACTCAGTACTACTGTCACTCAGTACTACTGTCACTCAGTACTCCTGTCACTCAGTACTACTGTCACTCAGTACTCCTGTCACTCAGTACTCCTGTCACTCAGTACTACTGCCACTCAGTACTCCTGTCACTCAGTACTACTGTCACTCAGTACTAATGTCACTCAGTACTACTGTCACTCAGTACTACTGTCACTCAGTACTACTGTCACTCAGTACTACTGTCACTTAGTACTAATGTCACTCAGAACTCCTGTCACTCAGTACTACTGCCACTGTCACTCAGTACTCATGTTACTGTCACTCAGTACTCCAGTTACTGTCACTCAGTGCTCCTGTCACTCAGTACTCATGTTACTGTCACTCAGTACTCCAGTTACTGTCACTCAGTGCTCCTGTCACTCGGTACTCCTGTCACTCAGTACTCCTGTTACTGTCACTCATTACTCCAGTTACTGTCACTCAATACTCCTGTCACTCAGTACTCCTGTTACTGTCACTCAGTACTCTAGTTACTGTCACTCAGTACTCCTGTCACTCAGTACTCCTGTTACTGTCACTCAGTATTCCAGTTACTGTCATTCAGTACTCCTGTTACTCTCAGCCAGTACTCCTGTTACTGTCACTCAGTACTCCTGTTACTGTCACTCAGTACTCCTGTTACTGTCACTCAGTACTACTGTCACTCAGTACTAATGTCGCTCCGTACTACTGTCACTCAGTACTCCTGTCACTCAGTACTCCTGTTACTGTCACTCAGTACTCCTGTTACTGTCACTCAGTACTCCTGTTACTGTCACTCAGTACTCCTGTTACTGTCACTCAGTACTCCTGTTACTGTCACTCAGTACTCCTGTTACTGTCACTCAGTACTCCTGTTACTGTCACTCAGTACTACTGTCACTCAGTACTAATGTCGCTCCGTACTACTGTCACTCAGTACTCCTGTCACTCAGTACTCCTGTCACTCAGTACGCCTGTCACCCAAACACTCTCGTCACTCAACCAGTCCCGTCACCACTCAGGTACCAACTCTTGAAGCGTCACAGTTTGCCTCACGACGCGCAACACCGACAAGGGTCGGGCACTCTACCACTCATACCCTCCCCCCCCCCCCCCGTAGCGGCACTCTCCACAGTGCTGGCACTGCTGCAGTGACTCCTAACACCTCTACCACACCGGAACCCTTCGGTGGGTCTACATACGCATTCCTTGAAAACAATTCTATGTTCAAATAAATCAAAATAAAAAACGTATCATCCAGTATTGGTATGTATTAAGTATTTTGTATCACTGGGTTCAATAAAATACAGTTGTATTTTTTGTACAGATAGCAGTGAAAAGTGTGTACTGAAACGGTACTGTTTGGTGTGTTTGATAATTGTCCCCCAACAGTCGACAACAGAGTCAAGACTTGCACACCGTTCTCGAGCGTCAAACGGATTCCATTTTTTCACTGTCATTTTATTCACTGTCAATTTTCACCTCTAAACTGACAGTTTTGCTGGTTCTGCTTTGGATATAAAGTGCCACTGTCGAGCTGAACCCGTCACTCATGTTTGCTGTCACTTGCTAACATTGCATAGATGTTACCGCATAAAGGACGGGAACGAGACGGAAACGAGACGGGAACGAGACGGGAACGAGACGGGAACGAGACGGGAACGAGACGGGACCGAGACGGGAACGAGACGGGAACGAGACGGGAACGAGACGGGACCGAGACGGGAACGAGACGGGACCGAGACGGGAACGAGACGGGAACGAGACGGGAACGAGACGGGACCGAGACGGGAACGAGACGGGAACGAGACGGGAACGAGACGGGAACGAGACGGGACCGAGACGGGAACGAGACGGGACCGAGACGGGAACGAGACGGGAACGAGACGGGAACGAGACGGGAACGAGACGGGAACGAGACGGAGCGGGAACAACCAATTACCCAACACCGCGCTGCATGCTCCCGTCGTTAGCAAAGCGGAAACATTCATTGATATAGAATTATTATCACTAATTTCAAATTTCACATTGATAACAAAAAACAGACGTAAACAAGGTATACAAAACAGTGTCAAACCACGGAGGAAGAATTGAAACAGGAAAATTGAAACCCATTATTGGTTGTAAATGCCTCGTAGGAACTGTTTGCCTAGCCACAAATGTACCTGTTTGCCTAGCTACAAATGTACCTATTTGCCTAGCTACAAATGTACCTGTTTGCCTAGCTACACATGTACCTGTTTGCCTAGCTACAAATGTACCTGTTTTTCTAGCCACAAATGTACCTGTTTGCCTAGCTACAAACATACAAAGATAAGTGTTACTAATACGTCGCATTCGTAACGGATTTGTTAACTTCGTAAAGAATGTGACGTATTCGGTGATTTTTTTTGTTAAGATAAACATTAAGAAAATCCCTTGATGGAGGCTGTTAGATGTGGGACACCCCAGCACGCGCACACACCATGGGAACACTCCAGGGGAACACACCATGGGGACACACCAGGGGAACACACCAGGGGAACACACCATGGGAACACACCATGGGAACACACCAGGGAACACACCATGGGGACACACCAGGGGAACACACCATGGGAACACACCAGGGAACACACCATGGGAACACACCATGGGAACACACCAGGGGAACACACCATGGGAACACACCAGGGGAACACACCATGGGAACACACCAGGGGACACACCATGGGAACACACCATGGGAACACACCAGGGGAACACACCATGGGAACACTCCAGGGGAACACACCATGGGGGACACACCATGGGAACACACAATAGGAACACACCATGGGGACACACCATGGGAACACACCATGGGGACACACCAGGGGAACACACCATGGGGACACACCATGGGAACACACCATGGGAACACACCAGGGGAACACACTATGGGGACCACACCATGGGAACACACCAGGGGAACACTCCAGGGGAACACACCATGGGGACACACCAGGGGAACACACCATGGGAACACACCAGGGGAACACACCATGGGAACACTCCAGGGGAACACACCATGGGGGACACACCAGGGGAACACACCATGGGGACACACCAGGGAACACACCATGGGAACACACCATGGGAACACACCAGGGGAACACACCATGGGGACCACACCATGGGAACACACCAGGGGAACACACCATGGGAACACACCAGGGGAACACACCAGGGGACCACACCATGGGAACACACCAGGGGAACACACCAGGGGAACACACCATGGGGACACACCATGGGAACACACCAGGGGAACACACCATGGGGACACACCATGGGAACACACCAGGGGAACACACCATGGGGAACACACCATGGGGAACACACCAGGGGACCACACCATGGGAACACACCATGGGAACACACCATAGGAACACCATGGGAACACACCATGGGGACACACCAGGGGAACACACCATGGGGACACACCATGGAAACACACCATGGGAACACACCATGGGGACACACCAGGGAACACACCATGGGAACACACCATGGGAACACACCATGGGAACACACAATAGGAACACACCATGGGGACACACCAGGGGAACACACCATGGGAACACACCATGGGGACACACCAGGGGAACACACCATGGGAACACACCATGGGAACACACAATAGGAACACACCATGGGGACACACCAGGGGAACACACCATGGGAACACACCAGGGGAACACACACCATGGGAACACACCATGGGAACACACCATGGGAACACACCATGGGAACACACCATGGGAACACACCAGGGGAACACACCATGGGAACACACCATGGGAACACACCATGGGAACACACCAGGGGAACACACCATGGGAACACACCAGGGGAACACACCATGGGGACACACCATGGGAACACACCATAGGAACACACCATGGGAACACACCATGGGAACACACCATGCGAACACACCATGGGAACACACCATGGGAACACACCAGGGGAACACACCAGGGGAACACACCATGGGGACACACCAGGGGAACACACCAGGGGAACACACCAGGGGAACACACCATGGGGACACACCATGGGAACACACCATAGGAACACACCATGGGAACACACCATGGGAACACACCATGCGAACACACCATGGGAACACACCATGGGAACACACCAGGGGAACACACCAGGGGAACACACCATGGGGACACACCATGGGGACACACCATGGAGTCACACAATGGGAACACACCATGGGAACACACCATGGGGACACACCATGGGAACACACCATGGGAACACACCATGGGAACACACCATGGGAACACACCATGGGAACACACCATGGGAACACACCATAGGAAACACACCATGGGAACACACCATGGGAACACACCATGGGAAACACACCATGGGAACACACCATAGGGAACACACCATGGGAACACACCATGGGAACACCATGGAGCCACACCATGGAAACACACCATGGAAACACACCATGGGAACACACCAGGGGACCACACCATGGGAACACACCATGGGAACACACCATGGGAACACACCATGGGAACACACCATGGAGCCACACAATGGAAACACACCATGGAAACACACCATGGGAACACACCATGGGAACACACCATGGGAACACACCATGGGGTCACACCATGGGGTCACACCATGGGAACACACCATAGGAAACACACCATGGGAACACACCATAACACACCATGGGAACACACCATGGGAACACACCATGGGAACACACCATAGGAAACACACCATGGGAACACACCATGGGTCACACCATGGGTCACACCATGGGAACACACTATGGGAACACACCATGGGAACACACCATAGGAAACACACCATGGGAACACACCATGGGAACACACCATGGGTCACACCATGGGACACAGAACTCAGAGAGAAGCCTGTACAAGACATGATGGACTGCGTCACCCAGAAGTGCCAGGAAGCTGTAGACAGGTTTATCCCGGCCTAAAAGAAGAAACAGTAAAGACAACAGAAGAATCCATGGTTCAACCAGGACTGTAAGGTAGCGAAGCAACTGAGTACATGAACATGGAGAAACTACAGGAATAACTGAACACCAGAGAGCAGGGAGAGATACCACACACACACAGGAAGCAGCCCGTGACAGCTGTCTAACTCCCAGGTATCTATTTACTGCTAGGTAACAGGTGCATCAGGGTGAAAGAAACTTTTTTCTGCCGACTGCCGGGATCGAACCCCGGTCCCAAGGTCCACGAGTCTAGAGCGCTGTCCACTCAGCCAACGAGCCCCCTATGTGTGTGTGTGTGTGTGTGTGTGTGTGTGTACTCACCTAATTGTGCTTGCGGGGGTTGAGCTCTAGCTCTTTGGTCCCGGTGTGTGTGTGTGTGTGTGTGTGTGTGTGTGTGTGTGTGTGTGTGTGTGTGTGTGTGTGTGTGTGTGTGTGTGTGTGTGTGTGTGTGTGTGTGTGTGTGTGTGTGTGTGTGTGTGTGTGTTTGTGTGTGAAAAACCTGATTGATTGACAGTTGAGAGGCGGGACCAAAGAGCCAGAGCTCAATCCCCGCAAGCACAACTAGGCGAGTACACACACACACAGTAACGACAGAGTTGTATCAACGTTATTACAAAGTTGTCACAAACGTAACCACACAATGTATCAACAACGTTACAGCAAAACGTTGTAGTTACGTTGTGGGTTTGTTAGGGGACCGAACCCGGAAACCTGGCTCACAGCGTGAAGATGGAACCCACAGAACAAGTTTGGTGATGAAGAGTTCCCAGAGAGCCGAGGTCACGCCCCCTCGAGGAACGCCCTCGGTGGCGTTCACTGCAAGAATCACTGTAATTGTATGCGCTTTGTGTCTGACTTAAGCGGATCTGCTGTACCGCTTCCCGGGAACTGCCTCTTGTAACCGGAATTTAATTATGTTAATGGATACTCACAATACAACAGTGACCGTTTGTTGTGTGTTGGTTCTGTGTACCAGGTGTGTTCACCTAGTTGTGTTTGTGGGGTTGAGCTTTGCTCTTTCGGCCCGCCTCTCAACTGTCAATCAACTGTTTACTAACTACTTTTTTTTTTCTCCACACACACTACACACACACACCAGGAAGCTGTCCGTGACAGCTGACTAACTCTAAGGTACCTATTTACTGCTAGGTAACAGGGGCATTCAGGGTGAAAGAAACTTTGCCCATTTGTTTCTGCCTGGTGCCGGAATCGAACCCGTGCCACAGAATTACGAGTTCTGCCCGCTATCCACCAGGCTACTAGGGCCCCTGTGTGTGTGTGTACTCACCTAGTTGTGTTTGCGAGGGTTGAGCTTCTGTGTGTGTGTGTGTGTAATTACCTAAGTGTAGTTACAGGATGAGAGCTACGCTCGTGGTGTCCCGTCTTCCCAGCACTCTTTGTCATATAACGCTTTGAAACTACTGACGATCTTGGCCTCCACCACCTTCTCACCTAACTTGTTCCAACCGTCTACCACTCTGTTTGCGAAAGTGAATTTTGTTATATTTCTTCGGCATCTATGTTTAGCTAGTTTATATCTATGACCTCTTGTTCTTAAAGTTCCAGGTCTCAGGAAATCTTCCCTATCGATTTTATCAATTCCTGTTACTATTTTGTATGTAGTGATCATATCACCTCTTTTTCTTCTGTCTTCTAGTTTTGGCATATTTAATGCCTCTAATCTCTCCTCGTAGCTCTTGCCCTTCAGTTCTGGGAGCCACTTAGTAGCATGTCTTTGCACCTTTTCCAGTTTGTTGATGTGCTTCTTAAGATATGGGCACCACACAACAACTGCATATTCTAGCTTTGGCCTAACAAAAGTCGTGAACAATTTCTTTAGTATATCGCCATCCATGTATTTAAAAGCAATTCTGAAGTTAGAAACTGTGGCATAGGCTCCTCGCACAATATTCTTTATGTGGTCCTCAGGTGATAGTTTTCTATCTAGAACCACCCCTAGATCTCTTTCTTTATCAGAATTCTTTAATGATTTCTCACATAATATATAGGTTGTGTGGGGTCTATGTTCTCCTATTCCACATTCCATAACATGGCATTTATTAACATTAAATTCCATTTGCTCCATATACTTATTTTGTTCAAGTCAACTTGAAGGGCATGACAATCATCTAAGTTTCTTATCCTTCCTATTATCTTAACATCATCAGCAAATATGTTCATATAATTCTGTATACCAATTGGTAGATCATTTATGTAGACGATAAACATCACTGGTGCAAGAACTGAACCCTGTGGTACTCCACTTGTGACATTTCTCCAGTCTGATACACTGCCTCTGATCACAGCCCTCATTTTTCTATCAGTCAGAAAATTTTTCATCCATGTTAGAAGCTTACCTGTCACTCCTCCAATAGTTTCCAGTTTCCAGAACAACCTCTTATGTGGAACTCTGTCGAAAGCCTTTTTTAGGTCCAGATAGATGCAGTCAACCCAACCATCTCTTTCCTGTAATATCTCTGTTGCTCGATCATAGAAACTGAGTAAATTCGATACACAGGATCTTCCAGATCGAAAACCATACTGTCTGTCTGATATTATATCATTTCTCTCCAGGTGTGCTACCCATTTAGTTTTAATTATTTTTTCCAATATTTTGACCTGTATCATTGACACTTGTCAATGATACAGGTCTATGTGTGTGCGTGTGCGTGTGTGTGTGTGTTTGTGTGTGTGTGTGTGTGTGTGTGTGTGTGTGTGTGTGTGTGTGTGTGTGTGTGTGTGTGTGTGTTGTGTTTGCGGGGGTTGAGCTCTGTGTGTACTCACCTAGTTGTACTCACCTAGTTGTGTCTGCAGGATCGAGCATTGACTCTTGGATCCCGCCTTTCGAGCATCGGTTGTTTACAGCAATGGCTCCTGTCCCATCGGTCTCTATCATACCTGGTTTGAAATTATGAATAGTATTTGCTTCCACAACCTGTTCCTGAAGTGCATTCCATTTTCCCACTACTCTCACGCTAAAAGAAAACTTCCTAACATCTCTGTGACTCATCTGAGTTTCAAGCTTCCATCCATGTCCCCTCGTTCTGTTACTATTCCGTGTGAACATTTCGTCTATGTCCACTCTGTCAATCCCTCTGAGTATCTTATACGTTCCTATCATGTCCCCCCTCTCCCTTCTTCTTTCTAGTGTCGTAAGGCACAGTTCCCTCAGGCGCTCCTCTTACCCCATCCCTCGTAGCTCTGGGACGAGTCTCGTTGCAAACCTCTGAACCTTTTCCAGTTTCATTATATGCTTCTTCAGATGGGGACTCCATGATGAGGCGGCATACTCTAAGACTGGTCTTACGTAGGCAGTGTAAAGCCCCCTAAATGCCTCCTTACTTAGGTTTCTGAATGATGTTCTAACTTTTGCCAGTGTAGAGTACGCTGCTGTCGTTATTCTATTTATATGTGCCTCAGGAGATAGATTAGGTGTGTGTGTGTGTGTGGGGGGGGGGGGGGGAGAGAGGTGTGGGAGAGAGTTGTGGGAGAGAGAGGTGTGGGAGAGAGTTGTGGGAGAGAGAGGTGTGGGAGAGAGACAAGTGTGAGAGAGACAGGTGTGGGAAAGAGAGAGGTGTGGGAGAGGTGTGGGAGAGAGGTGTGGGAGAGAGAGAGGTGTGGGAGAGAGAGAGGTGTGGGAGAGAGAGAGGTGTGAGAGAGAGAGAGGTGTGAGAGAGAGAGAGAGAGGTGAGAGAGAGAGAGGTGTGGGAGAGAGAGAGGTGTGGGAGAGAGAGGTGTGGGAGAGAGAGATGTGGGAGAGAGGTGTGGGAGAGAGAGAGGTGTGGGAGAGAGAGGTGTGGGAGAGAGAGGTGTGTGAGAGAGAGAGGTGTGAGAGAGAGAGGTGTGGGAGAGAGAGGTGTGGGAGAGAGAGGTGTGGGAGAGACAGGTGTGGGAGAGACAGGTGTGGGAGAGAGAGGTGTGGGAGAGAGAGAGGTGTGGGAGAGACAGGTGTGGGAGAGAGAGAGGTGTGGGAGAGAGAGGTGTGGGAGAGAGAGATGTGGGAGAGACAGGTGTGGGAGAGACAGGTGTGGGAGAGAGAGGTGTGAGAGAGAGAGGTGAGGGAGAGAGAGAGGTGTGGGAGAGACAGGTGTGGGAGAGAGAGAGGTGTGGGAGAGGTGTGGGAGAGAGGTATGGGAGAGAGAGGTGTGGGAGAGAGA
Source organism: Procambarus clarkii (assembly GCF_020424385.1). NCBI lineage: Eukaryota > Metazoa > Arthropoda > Malacostraca > Decapoda > Cambaridae > Procambarus > Procambarus clarkii. Next base: position 65,485 of record NW_025561299.1, on the reverse strand, counting down.
AGTGTGGGTGAGAGAGAGGTGTGGGAGAGAGAGAGGTGTGGGAGAGAGAGGTGTGGGAGAGAGGTGTGGGAGAGAGAGAGGTGTGGGAGAGAGAGAGGTGTGGGAGAGAGAGGTGTGGGAGAGGGAGAGGTGTGGGAGAGAGAGGTGTGGGAGAGAGGTGTGGGAGAGAGGTGTGGGAGAGAGAGAGGTGTGGGAGAGAGAGGTGAGGGAGAGAGGTGTGGGAGAGAGAAAGAAGTGTGGGAGAGAGAGAGAGGTGTGGGAGAGAGAGGTGTGGGAGAGAGGTGTAGGAGAGAGGTGTGGGAGAGAGAGGTGTGGGAGAGAGAGGTGTGGGAGAGAGAGGTGTGGGAGAGAGAGGTGTGGGAGAGAGAGAGGTGTGGGAGAGAGAAGTGTGGGAGAGAGAGGTATGGGAGAGAGGTGTGGGAGAGAGAGAGGTGTGGGAGAGAGGTGTGGGAGAGAGAGGTGTGGGAGAGAGAGGTGTGGGAGAG
>NW_025561299.1:30000-52500 GCF_020424385.1 Procambarus clarkii | reverse complement strand
GACAAGGTGAATGAATGGTCAAACAAATGGCTACTAAAGGTCAAGCCGAGTAAATGTAAGGTAATGAATCTAGGCGGTGGAAACAGGAGGCCAGACACAGGATACAGAATAGGAGATGAAGTACTTAATGAAACGGACCGAGAGAAAGATCTAGGAGTTGATATCACACCAAACCTGTCTCCTGAAGCCCACATCAAAATAATAACATCTGCGGCGTATGCGAGGCTGGCTAACATCAGAACAGCCTTCAGGAACCTGTGTAAGGAATCGTTTAGAACCCTTCTATACCACATATATGTACGACCAATCCTGAAGTATGCGGCCCCAGCATGGAGCCCGTACCTTGTCAAGCACAAGACGAAGCTGGAAAAAGTCCAAAGGTATGCTACTAGACTAGTCCCAGAACTAAGAGGCATGAGTTACGAGGGCAGGCTGCAGGAAATGCACCTTACGACACTGGAAGACAGAAGAGTAAGGGGAGACATGATCACTACCAACAAAATTCTCAGAGAAATTGACAGGGTAGATAAAGATAAACTGTTTAACAATGGCGGGACGCGAACAAGGTGACACAGGTGGAGACTGAGTACCCACATGAGCCACAGGGACGTTAGACAACTTTTTCAGTGTCAGAGTAGTTAACAGATGGAATGCATTAGGCAGTGATGTGGTGGAGGCTGACTCCATACACAGTTTTAAATGTAGATATGACAGAGCCCAGTAAGCTCAGGAACCTGTACATCAATTGATTGACGGTTGAGAGCCGGGACCAAAGAGCCAGAGCTCAACCCCTGCAAGCACAACTTGGTGAGTACACACGCACGCACGCACGCACGTACACACACACACACACACACGCGCATATAAAGGGGGCCCTCGCGGCTGAGTGGACAGCGCTCTGGAGTCGTAGTCATAAGGGCAGAAACAAACGGGCAGAGTTTCTTTCGCCCTGGTGTTCCTGTTCACCTAGCAGTAAATAGGTACCTGGGAGTTAGACAGCTGCTACGGGCTGCTTCCTGTGTGTGTGTGTGTGTGTGTGTGTTTACTAGTTGTGTTTACTAGTTGTGTTTTTGCGGGGGTTGAGCTTTGCTCTTTCGGCCCGCCTCTCAACTGTCAATCAACTGTTTACTAACTACTTTTTTTTTTTTCCAACACCACACACACACACACACACCCCAGGAAGCAGCCCGTGACAGCTGACTAACTCCCAGGTACCTATTTACTGCTAGGTAACAGGGGCACTTTGGGTGAAAGAAACTTTGCCCATTTGTTTCTGCCTCGTGCGGGAATCGAACCCGCGCCACAGAATTACGAGTCCTGCGCGCTATCCACCAGGCTACGAGGCCCCATTGTGTGTGTGTGTGTGTGTGTGAGAGAGAGAGAGAGAGAGAGAGAGAGAGAGAGAGAGAGAGAGAGAGAGAGAGAGAGAGAGAGAGAGAGAGAGAGAGAGAGAGAGAGAGAGAGAGAGAGAGAGAGAGAGAGAGAGAGAGAGAGAGAGAGAGAGAGACAGAGACAGAGACAGACAGACAGACAGACAGACAGACAGACAGACAGACAGGCAGACAGACAGACAGACAGACAGACAGACAGGCAGACAGACAGACAGACAGACAGATAGACAGACAGGCAGACAGACAGACAGACAGACAGACAGGCAGACAGACAGACAGACAGACAGACAGACAGACAGACAGACAGACAGGCAGACAGACAGACAGACAGACAGACAGACAGACAGACAGACAGACAGACAGACAGACAGACAGACAGACAGACAGACAGACAGACAGACCCACCTCAGTGACCTTTCAGATCCAAATCTCTGAACCAAATCTATGACGTTTATTGTACATATTTTTAATAATCATAATTACTACGGCTTTCCACATGCTACTTTTTAAAATATAATTCAATTAATTTGTATTCAAATTCGGAGCAAAATGGTCCGGTGGCCAGAAAGACTATACACAACAGGACGTTATACAGCTTGTATAAAGCCCCTTTACAATTTTGTTTAGGTCTATTGTATTTCCTTTTCTGGTATTTTTGAGTTTTCTGGTATTTTTTGAGTATGAGTTTTTTTTCCTGTGTATAGCGAGTGTGTATATTTAAATGTGTATATTTAAAAGAGCGTATGAAGAATGTTCTGATGAGTGTCCCAAATGTTCAGTAATGTTACAACCGTTCATATGTTAGTGGCTGTAAACACACTTCACACGTGACGCACAATGTGACGCACGTGACGCACAACGTGACGCACAACGTGGTGACGCACAACGTGGCTCTTGTGCTTATATGAGAGCCCAGGAGCTCACATTAGAGCCCTTATTATTATTATTATTATTATCTGACAGATGACATCCAAATTTGGAAAGTTTTCAAGTCATCAAAATGTTCAGTACAGGTGTGTATAGAGCTGCAGCTGTACAGTACAGGTGTGTATAGAGCTGCAGCTGTACAGTACAGGTGTGTATAGAGCTGCAGCTGTACAGTACAGGTGTGTATAGAGCTGCAGCTGTACAGTACAGGTGTGTATAGAGCTGCAGCTGTACAGTACAGGTGTGTATAGAGCTGCAGCTGTACAGTACAGGTGAGTATAGAGCTGCAGCTGTACAGTACAGGTGTGTATAGAGCTGCAGCTGTATAGTACAGGTGAGTATAGAGCTGCAGCTGTACAGTACAGGTGTATAGAGCTGCAGCTGTACAGTACAGGTGTGTATAGAGCTGCAGCTGTACAGTACAGGTGTGTATAGAGCTGCAGCTGTATAGTACAGGTGTGTATAGAGCTGCAGCTGTATAGTACAGGTGTGTATAGAGCTGCAGCTGTACAGTACAGGTGTGTATAGAGCTGCAGCTGTACCGTACAGGTGTATATAAAGCTGCAGCTGTACCGTACAGGTGTGTATAGAGCTGCAGCTGTTCAGTACAGGTGTGTATAGAGCTGCAGCTGTACAGTACAGGTGTGTATAGAGCTGCAGCTGTACCGTACAGGTGTGTATAAAGCTGCAGCTGTACCGTACAGGTGTGTATAGAGCTGCAGCTGTTCAGTACAGGTGTGTATAGAGCTGCAGCTGTACAGTACAGGTGTGTATAGAGCTGCAGCTGTACAGTACAGGTGTGTATAAAGCTGCAGCTGTACAGTACAGGTGTATAAAGCTGCAGCTTTACAGTACAGGTGTATAAAGCTGCAGCTGTACAGTACAGGTGTATAAAGCTGCAGCTGTACAGTACAGGTGTATAAAGCTGCAGCTGTTCAATACAGGTGTATAAAGCTGCAGCTGTACAGTACAGGTGTGTATAAAGCTGCAGCTGTACAGTACAGGTGTATAAAGCTGCAGCTGTACAGTACAGATGTATAAAGCTGCAGCTGTACAGTACAGGTGTATAAAGCTGCAGCTGTACAGTACAGGTGTGTATGAAGCCGCAAATGTACAGTACAGGTGTGTATGAAGCTACAGCTGTACAGTACAGGTGTATAAAGCTGCAGCTGTACATTACAGGTGTGTATGAAGCCGCAAATGTACAGCACAGGTGTACAAAGCTGCATATGTAAGCCTTCAAGTTCAAGCTACAGATGTGTGCTGCAGGTGTATATACTACAAGTATAAGACACAGGTCTAGGGCCCAGGTACAAACTATCATCCACATGACACAATAGTACTGCTACCAGCTAGACCACACACACTAGGAGTCAGAGAAAGCGTGGGCCAGCGTGTACTGGCGGACTGCAAGCCTTAGCCAGAGTCCAGCAAGCCTTAGCCAGAGTCCAGCAAGCCTAGCCAGAGTCTCCAGCAAGCCTAGCCAGAGTCCAGCAAGCCTAGCCAGAGTCCAGCAAGCCTTAGCCAGAGTCCAGCAAGCCTTAGCCAGAGTCCAGCAAGCCTAGCCAGAGTCCAGCAAGCCTAGCCAGAGTCCAGCAAGCCTAGCCAGAGTCCAGCAAGCCTAGCCAGAGTCCAGCAAGCCTAGCCAGAGTCTCCAGCAAGCCTACCCAGAGTCCAGCAAGCCTAGCCAGAGTCCAGCAAGCCTTAGCCAGAGTCCAGCAAGCCTTAGCCAGAGTCCAGCAAGCCTAGCCAGAGTCCAGCAAGCCTAGCCAGAGTCCAGCAAGCCTAGCCAGAGTCCAGCAAGCCTTAGCCAGAGTCCAGCAAGCCTTAGCCAGAGTCCAGCAAGCCTAGCCAGAGTCCAGCAAGCCTAGCCAGAGTCCAGCAAGCCTAGCCAGAGTCCAGCAAGCCTAGCCAGAGTCCAGCAAGCCTAGCCAGAGTCCAGCAAGCCTAGCCAGAGCCCAGCAAGCCTAGCCAGAGTCCAGCAAGCAAGCCTAGCCAGAGTCCAGCAAGCCTAGCCAGAGTCCAGCAAGCCTAGCCAGAGTCCAGCCTAGCCAGCCAGCAAGCCTAGCCAGAGTCCAACAAGCCTAGCCAGAGTCCAGCAAGCCTAGCCAGAGTCCAGCAAGCCTAGCCAGAGTCCAGCAAGCCTAGCCAGAGTCCAGCAAGCCTAGCCAGAGTCCAGCAAGCCTAGCCAGAGTCCAGCAAGCCTAGCCAGAGTCCAGCAAGCCTAGCCAGAGTCCAGCAAGCCTAGCCAGAGTCCAGCAAGCCTAGCCAGAGTCCAGGTTTGGGGTGTGAGCCTCGCCTGTGGCTTGACTCAGGTCCACCACCACCTTGTTGACTCACTCTGTAGTTGCGGTAGTGACTCCCTCTAGTCACAGGGGTTTAATTCATCGCAAACTCGTAGAATGACGGTTTAAATAATCACAAACTCGCAGAGATGATTTAATTCATCACAAACTCATAGATAGTTGAATTCAACACAAACTCGTAGAACGATGGTTTAATTCTTCACAGACTCGTAGAAATATGGTTTTATTCATCATAAACTTGTAGAGATGGTTTAATTCAATACAAACTCTAAAAAAAAGGTTCAATTCATCACAACTAAAAAAACGGTTCAATTCATCAAAAACTCATAGAAAGATGGTTTAATTAACCACAAACTCGTAGAGAGACGGTTTAATTCATCACAAACTCGTACTGAGATGCGTCAATTCATCCCAATCTCATATAACAATCCTTCTAATTTCACTATCAGAGATGGACACGTTCTAAACGTTTATTTAAACAAAATATATGAAAACTTCAAAAATTGAACAATCTATATGCAAATTAACTCCTTTATGAAATACAGTATGTGATGTTTGATGCTGATGTTAAAATACGTAAATATATATTCATATCTCCATAAGCTAAACTTAAGAGCATCTTGTAAAGCCTAACTGTACGACGGCCGTTGCTGGATTGCTGCAGAAAACGGAATTTTATTTGAATATTTAAAAAGCATAATCCTTTTTTTTTAAATTTAACGTTCAAAATATATAACAAATTACTTTACAAGGAATGATTAGTGTCGAATGCTCTTCTTGGATTTTATGTGGAACTTGATATAATGTTTGGGGCTGTAGGGGGGGGTGCACTTTGACCCTCCTCTACCCTCTGACCTTCCCCAATGTGACCTTCTCTCTCATGTGACCTCCTAGTGTAACCTTCCCTCGTGTAATCTTCCCCCTATGTGACCTCCCCCGTGTGACCCTGCCTCCTCCTCCTCCCCCCAACAGCACAAAAAGCCTCCCTTCTCTAAGCTCACCCCTCCGGAAAAGCCGAGAGGAGATTTGGGGTCGTAGAACAAAACAGAGCCCGACAGGACCACCTTTCTCACTACATGACCGCCATGGGCGTAGTCTTGGTGTGGCCTGCTCTCATTATAACCCCACATTCTCCTTCAATACACTGATGATATCACTGTGTAAATATGTGCTATTTCCCACTTACTTACGCATCCAAAGTATATACAATGGCTATTATTCCCCATAAATTTTGCTTTAGTGACCAGGTTAAGTCCTATTTTCCAGAACATTCTCGATGTATTCAGTGCCTGTAAGTGGACCGATTCAGTACCACAGAGGACCGAGTTCTCTGTGGCCACTCCCACAGTGGCCACAGAGAATCAATGTGGGCCTTACGGAACAATTTGTCACAGCTCTAGATACGGGGTCAGCAGCCTTCAACACCTCTTCCCTGAGCCGTCGGAGACAAAGTTCAAAAGAGCTGTGTTCGTCGGAGCATAGACAAAGGAGATCCCGGAGTGCAAGGAATTCCCAAACACGCTCACTAGGAAGGATAGTGGTTTAGAACAGCCTTGTTGCAGTGGTCGACAATCACCTGGCCGAAAACTATGAGTCGACTCTCTGGTGACGAACTATAGCAAAATGAGCTATAGGATGTCGGTCAAACTCCACATCCTTGATGGTCATCTTCAAGACGATGAGAGTATACTTGGTATACCGAGTATACCACCAGGATATACCGGACTTGATCGCTGCTCCCATGGACGGTATAAGGAGAACACGGCAAGTGACCACATTTACGCGGTTCATTCGTAAAAGTGATTTACATTATAACTGTAAATCTCGAAAAACTAGTCGCTTCTAAATGTTTTGTCGTAATTTCTGTATAAATTTAGTATAATGTTAATTTTGTTAGAATGTTAATTTTGATTCTTGTGTTTTTTGTGACAATATGAACGAAAAGACGCAAATTCGCTCGTTTTCTTAGTAGAAACAGACAAATTTCAAAATATCACTGTCCTAATGAAAGAAGCAAAACCTGAGAGGAATAATTATAATTGTCCATACTTTTAGAAATGAGCAATTATTAAATAAGACTCAGTACCCACAGACACAAACTGTTTCATTCTGGAAAGTTCTTCAGAAAGATTTGATGAGAGAAAAAGTATCATCAACTAACCTAACCTAACCTAACCTAACGACATCGACTAATCTGAGACAACTGCGACCAAAATATTATACCATCATAATGCTGACGTATTGTGCGAACCGGCCTTGATTGTGGGCAACCGACTGTGGGATTTATATTTATTTAATTTATATAAATTTATATAGTTTATATTTACATTAATTTATATATTTCGATAGCAATTTGTATGATGTTTAGCGGACTGTATTTCTGCAATATTTTCACAAATCGACTCCTTGCACATTAGGGGGGGGGGTATATTAAATTGATATATATGCAGCCAATCAAACTACAGTATTACACTGCATATATTAGTAAATATATTAGGTCTTATCTTACTGTATGGTAAGCTTAGTCCACCAGGTATAAACAAGAATGATAACACCAAATAATCCTGGTGGTTTAGGCTAGCATCTCCACCCCTGTACAGGTGGGTGCCAAGTAACTGTGCTGCTTCCTCTTCTACACCTGTCAAAGGACACCTGTTCTGCTGTAAAGCCAGAATCCTATATATATATGACAGCTAAATCAGAGGAAACATTTATATATTATTTATAAGATAATGACCAAGGAATAATTACCTGGGTTGAGTCACTGCCTCATGTCCTAACCGGAATTATCTTATCTACCTAACATTACTGGCCAGGAATGACTTAGATAAGATTTTGGAAAGACACTTCGCTGGTTTATGTGATAACTGCGTGTTGATGATGGAAGAAGCACTAATTTACTCACCATAACACCTCGTCCAAGGGAGACTTATAGGAGCTGAACTCGCTCCAGCGACTTTGGTCTTAACAATGGCTGACCTCTCCCCCTCTGACGCTCTCGCTCTCTTTGTTAATAAATGGTAGAAAGGTCACATTCACTTTATTTTGGTACTGATAATTAAGTTAATTCATCTGAGATGTTTTTATGATGTTAGAAGTCCAAAGACTGCTGTATTAAGAATAATTCCCAACAGAATAGCTGGTGATATATAAGAGACGTGGCAATGATATCCCGTTTTCTATTGACAGAAAATTGTACTACAGGGAACATTTTCTATGGGTTAACTTGTGTATACAACCCAGCAGCAATATTATCTGCTTATTGTATTTAATATACTGTATAATAAATGGTGTCGAGTTTTCCGACATTGAGAGTTTATAGTATTTAAACGCACTTCCCAACACCATCTAGTGACACACACAATTATTTTTGTACATAGGGCCCTATGAAAGTGAACATGGCTCTAGGCAAGTGAACATGGCTCTAGGCAAGAGAACATGACTCTAGGCAAGAGAACATGACTCTAGACAGTGAACATGACTCTAGACAGTGAATATGACTCTAGGCAGTGAATATGACTCTAGGCAAGTGAACATGACTCTAGGCAGTGAACATGACTCTAGACAGTGAACATGACTCTAGACAGTGAACATGACTCTAGGCAGTGAACATGACTCTAGGCAAGTGAATATGACTCTAGGCAAGAGAACATGACTCTAGACAGTGAACATGACTCTAGACAGTGAACATGACTCTAGACAGTGAACATGACTCTAGGCAAGAGAACATGACTCTTGACAGTGAACATGACTCTAGGCAGTGAACATGACTCTAGACAGTGAACATGACTCTAGACAGTGAACATGACTCTAGACAGTGAATATGACTCTAAACAGCGAATATGACTCTAGGCAAGTGAACATGACTCTAGGCAAGTGAACATGACTCTAGGCAAGTGAACATGACTCTAGACAGTGAACATGACTCTAGGCAAGTGAACATGACTCTAGGCAAGTGAACATGACTCTAGGCAAGAGAACATGATTCTAGACAGTGAACATGACTCTAGGCAGTGAACATGACTCTAGACAGTGAACATGACTCTAGACAGGGAACATGACTCTAGACAGTGAACATGACTCTAGACAGTGAACATGACTCTAGACAGTGAACATGACTCTAGACAGTGAACATGACTCTAGACAGTGAACATGACTCTAGACAGTGAACATGACTCTAGACAGTGAACATGACTCTAGACAGTGAACATGACTCTAGACAGTGAACATGACTCTAGGCAAGTGAACATGACTCTAGAAGTGAACATGACTCTAGACAGTGAACATGACTCTAGGCAAGTGAACATGACTTTAGGCAAGTGAACATGACTCTAGACAGTGAACATGACTCTAGACAGTGAACATGACTCTAGACAGTGAATATGACTCTAGACAGTGAACATGACTCTAGACAGTGAACATGACTCTAGACAGTGAACATGACTCTAGACAGTGAACATGACTCTAGACAGTGAACATGACTCTAGACAGTGAACATGACTCTAGACAGTGAACATGACTCTAGGCAGTGAACATGACTCTAGACAGTGAACATGACTCTAGACAGTGAACATGACTCTAGACAGTGAACATGACTCTAGGCAGTGAACATGACTCTAGACAAGTGAACATGCCTCTAGACAGTGAACATGACTCTAGGCAGTGAACATGACTCTAGACAAGTGAACATGACTCTAGGCAAGTGAACATGACTCTAGACAGTGAACATGACTCTAGACAGTGAACATGACTCTAGGCAGTGAACATGACTCTAGACAGTGAACATGACTCTAGGCAGTGAACATGACTCTAGACAGTGAACATGACTCTAGGCAGTGAACATGACTCTAGACAGTGAACATGACTCTAGACAGTGAATATGACTCTAGGCAGTGAATATGACTCTAGGCAAGTGAACATGACTCTAGGCAGTGAACATGACTCTAGACAGTGAACATGACTCTAGGCAGTGAACATGACTCTAGACAGTGAACATGACTCTAGACAGTGAACATGACTCTAGACAGTGAACATGACTCTAGACAGTGAACATGACTCTAGACAGTGAACATGACTCTAGACAGTGAACATGACTCTAGACAGTGAACATGACTCTAGACAGTGAACATGACTCTAGACAGTGAACAGTGAACATGACTCTAGACAGTGAACATGACTCTAGACAGTGAACATGACTCTAGACAGTGAACATGACTCTAGACAGTGAACATGACTCTAGACAGTGAACATGACTCTAGACAGTGAACATGACTCTAGACAGTGAACATGACTCTAGACAGTGAACATGACTCTAGACAGTGAACATGACTCTAGACAGTGAACATGACTCTAGACAGTGAACATGACTCTAGGCAGTGAACATGACTCTAGACAGTGAACATGACTCTAGGCAGTGAACATGACTCTAGACAGTGAACATGACTCTAGACAGTGAACATGACTCTAGACAGTGAACATGACTCTAGACAGTGAACATGACTCTAGACAGTGAACATGACTCTAGACAAGTGAACATGACTCTAGACAGTGAACATGACTCTAGGCAGTGAATATGACTCTAGGCAGTGAACATGACTCTAGACAGTGAACATGACTCTAGGCAAGTGAACATGAATCTAGGCAAGTGAACATGACTCTAGGCAGTGAACATGACTCTAGACAAGTGAACATGAACATGACTCTAGACAGTGAACATGACTCTAGACAGTGAACATGACTCTAGACAGTGAACATGACTCTAGACAGTGAACATGACTCTAGGCAAGTGAACATGACTCTAGGCAAGTGAACATGACTCTAGGCAAGTGAACATGACTCTAGGCAGTGAACATGACTCTAGGCAAGTGAACATGACTCTAGACAGTGAACATGACTCTAGACAGTGAACATGACTCTAGGCAAGTGAACATGACTCTAGACAAACATGTGAACATGACTCTAGGCAGTGAACATGACTCTAGGCAAGTGAACATGACTCTAGACAGTGAACATGACTCTAGACAGTGAACATGACTCTAGGCAGTGAACATGACTCTAGACAGTGAACATGACTCTAGGCAGTGAACATGACTCTAGACAGTGAACATGACTCTAGACAGTGAACATGACTCTAGACAGTGAACATGACTCTAGACTGTGAACATGACTCTAGGCAGTGAACATGACTCTAGACAGTGAACATGACTCTAGACAGTGAACATGACTCTAGACAGTGAACATGACTCTTGACAGTGAACATGACTCTAGACAGTGAACATGACTCTAGACAGTGAACATGACTCTAGGCAGTGAACATGACTCTAGGCAAGTGAACATGACTCTAGGCAAGTGAACATGACTCTAGACAGTGAACATGACTCTAGGCAAGTGAACATGACTCTAGGTAAGTGAACATGACTCTAGACACTGAACATGACTCTAGGCAGTGAATATGACTCTAGACAGTGAACATGGCTCTAGGAAGTGAACATGGCTCTAGGCAAGTGAACATGGCTCTAGGAAGTGAACATGGCTCTAGGCAAGTGAACATGGCTCTAGGAAGTGAACATGGCTCTAGGAAGTGAACATGGCTCTAGGCAAGTGAACATGGCTCTAGGCAAGTGAACATGGCTCTAGGCAGTGAACATGACTCTAGGCAAGTGAACATGACTCTAGACAGTGAACATGACTCTAGACAGTGAACATGACTCTAGGCAGTGAACATGACTCTAGACAGTGAACATGACTCTAGACAAGTGAACATGACTCTAGGCAGTGAACATGACTCTAGACAGTGAACATGACTCTAGGCAAGTGAAGATGACTCTAGGCAAGTGAAGATGACTCTAGACAGTGAACATGACTCTAGACAGTGAACATGACTCTAGGCAAGTGAACATGACACAGGTGTGGATTTAGACCACGCAGGAATAAGTAAAGTAACAATGAAAGGCAGTTATGTCCTTTATATCGCGAGGTGTGACCCGGTATGCTCCTGTGACAACACTGAGGAGCGTTGCCCCGTCTCCGGACACAAGGGGCGTATCCCACTCTGGCCTGTATCACCGCTCCCGTGTGTGTGTGTGTGTGTGTGTGTGTGTGTGTGTGTGTGTGTGTGTGTGTGTGTGTGTGTGTGTGTGTGTGTGTGTGTGTGTGTGTGTGTGTGTGTGTGTGTATGTGTGTGTGTGTGTGTGTGTGTGTGTGTGTGTGTGTGTGTGTGTGTGTGTGTGTGTGTGTGTATGTGTGTGTGTGTGTGTGTGTGTGTGTGTGTGTGTATGTGTGTGTGTGTGTGTGTGTGTGTGTGTGTGTGTGTGTGTGTGTGTGTGTGTGTGTGTGTGTGTGTGTGTGTGTGTGTGTGTGTGTGTGTGTGTGTGTGTGTGTGTGTGTGTGTGTGTGTGTGTGTGTGTGTGTGTGTGTGTGTGTGTGTGTGTGTGTGTGTGTGTGTGTGTGTGTGTGTGTGTGTGTGTGTGTGTGTGTGTGTGTGTGTGTGTGTGTGTGTGTGTGTGTGTGTGTGTGTGTGTGTGTGTGTGTGTGTGTGTGTGTGTGTGTGTGTGTGTGTGTGTGTGTGTGTGTGTGTGTGTGTGTGTGTGTGTGTGTGTGTGTGTGTGTGTGTGTGTGTGTGTGTGTGTGTGTGTGTGTGTGTGTGTGTGTGTGTGTGTGTGTGTGTGTGTGTGTGTGTGTGTGTGTGTATGTGTGTGTGTGTGTGTGTGTGTGTGTGTGTGTGTGTGTGTGTGTGTGTGTGTGTGTGTGTGTGTGTGTGTGTGTGTGTGTGTGTGTGTGTGTGTGTGTGTGTGTGTGTGTGTGTGTGTGTGTGTGTGTGTGTGTGTGTGTGTGTGTGTGTGTGTGTGTGTGTGTGTGTGTGTGTGTGTGTGTGTGTGTGTGTGTGTGTGTGTGTGTGTGTGTGTGTGTGTGTGTTTGTTTATAATTTGTATTTACTTTTTATATCTGCAGAATTGCAGTATTAGCTCTTGGACCCCGCCTTTCTAACCAATATATTTTTCCTCTGTTATGTCAATTACATATATTTCTCTCTAACACACAAACACACCCAGAGAAGGAACCCGTGGCAGCTGTCTAACTCCCAGGTACCTATTTACTGCTAGGTGAACAGAAGAATTATTTTTAACAAAATGCCCAATTGTTTCAACTTCGGACGGGAACCCAACCCAGGCCGTGGACTGTGACTCCCAAGCATTGTCCGCTCGGCGCCGAGGACCCTGTATATATATATATATATATATATATATATATATATATATATATATATATATATATATATATATATATATATGTCGTACCTAGTAGCCAGAACTCACTTCTCAGCCTACTATGCGAGGCCCGATTTGCCTAATAAGCCAAGTTTTACTGAATTAATATATTTTCTCTAATTTTTTTCTTATCAAATGATAAAGCTTCCCATTTCATTATGTATGAGGTCAATTTTTTTTTATTGGAGTTATAATTAACGTAGATATATGACCGAACCTAACCAACCCTACCTAACCTAACCTAACCTATATATTTAGGTAAGGTTAGGTTAGGTAGCCAAAAAAAGCTAGGTTAGGTTAGGTTAGGTAGGTTAGGTAGACGAAAAAACATTAATTCATGAAAACTTGGCTTATTAGGCAAATCGGGCCTTGAATAGTAGGCTGAGAAGTGAGTTCTGGCTACTAGGTACGACATATATATATATATATATATATATATATATATATATATATATATATATATATATATATATATATATATATATATATATATATATATATATATATATACATACCTTTGGTGCAAGTGCAGGGACCCAAGAGGGAGCCGGTCGGCCGAGCGGACAGCACGCTGGACTTGTGATCCTGTGGTCCTGGGTTCGATCCCGGGCGCCGGCGAGAAACAATGGACAGAGTTTCTTTCACCCTATGCCCCTGTTTCCTAGCAGTAAAATAGGTACATGGGTGTTTGTCAGCTGTCACGGGCTGCTTCCTGGGGGTGGAGGCCTAGTCGAGGACCGGGCCGCGGGGACACTAAAAAAAAAGAAAGCCCCGAAATCATCTCCAGATAACCTCAAGATAACCCATAGCCTCGGAGATGAAAATAAAGAGTACTCAGAGAAGACCTTGTGGATCCTCACTGAACACTTTGATATTTTCTTCTCCTACCACCTCTACGACATATATTTATATACGTATATGTATACCCTGTGTGCATGTATACACACAGAATAACGTGTGTATGTATACATGTGTGAGCATGTATACCCCTACATGTGGTGAGCAAAACAAATTAAATTAATTAAGACGCATCTCCACTAAATCAAAGCAAAAAATGCTAATGTTTAAACATGCCGGAAACGACGTCTTAAGGCAATTTTAAGATAAATCTTAAGATAATCTCACAGTAAATCACAAGAGTGAGAGAGCATTAGAGATACGTAGCGCCCAATTAACTTTCGACAAAGGAAAATATTAAGTAAATATCCAACTGGAGAAGCGTGAACTGCTGCCTGCCATCTAGCGAGGAAATCAATAACTACAGGTTGGAGGTTGGACCCGGCGCCACCAGGTGGCAGCAGCGGTCGCGTCGCCCAGAGATTGAGAGCTAAGTGCTCCCAGCATCCTTAGTTCCTCCCAGATAATATTATCTTTATTTCCTCCTCCATGATGTTATCTTCATCCTTCCTCTCCCCCCTTCCCCTACGTACACACACACACACACACACGTTATCTCTCAGAGGGTAGCAACTCGTTCCTCTCATTTTTTGCTGATTGAAAAATTATGAGGAGGATTAAGACGGAGGAAGATAGTAGGAGGCTACAAGATGACCTAGACAGACTGAGTGAATGGGCCAACAAATGGCTGTTGAAGTTCAACCCGAGTAAATGCAAAGTAATGAAACCAGGCAGTGGAAACAGGAGGCCAGACACAGGATACAGGGTAGGAGATGAAGTACTTAATGAAACGGACAGAGAGAAAGATCTAGGAGTTGATATCACACCAAACCTGTCTCCTGAAGCCCACATAAAGAGAATAACGTCTGCGGCATATGCGAGGCTGGCTAACATCAGAACAGCCTTCAGGAACCTGTGTAAGGAATCATTCAGAATCTTGTACACCACATATGTAAGACCAATCCTGGAGTATGCGGCCCCAGCATGGAGCCCGTACCTTGTCAAGCACAAGACAAAGCTGGAAAAAGTTCAGAGGTCTGCCACTAGATTAGTCCCAGAACTAAGAGGCATGAGTTACGAGGAAAGGCTGCGGGAAATGCACCTCATGGCACTGGAACACAGAAGAGTAAGGGAAGACATGATCACTACCTACAAAATTCTTAGAGGAATTGACAGGGGTAGAGAAACATAGACTATTCAACACTGGTGGGACGCGAACAAGGGGACACAGATGGAAACTGAGTACCCACATGAGCCACAGCGACGTTAGAAGGAACTTTTTCAGTGTCAGAGTAGTTAACAGGTGGAATGCATTAGGCAGTGATGTGGTGGAGGCTGACTCCATACACAGTTTCAAATGTAGATATGATAGAGCCCAGTAGGCTCAGGAATCTGTACACCAGTTGATTGACTGTTGAGAGGCGGGACCAAAGAGCCAAAGCTCAACCCCCGCAAGCACAATTAGGTGAGACCTAATACCAGCCACACCTGGTAGCTGAGTGGACAGCGCTCGGGATTCGTAATGCTAAAGACCGGGGATCGATCCCTGGCGATGACAGAAACAAATAGGCAGAGTTTCTTTCACCCTGACGTACCTGTTCACCTAGCAGTAAATAGGTCCCTAAAAGTTAGACAGCTGCTATGGGCTGCTTCCTGGCGGTGTGTGTATTCACCTAGTTGGCTTGCAGGGGTTGAGCTCTGGCTCTTTCAGTCCACCTCTCAACTGCCAATCAACTGTTACTAACCACTTTTTTTACCACACAAACACACACCGGGTAAACAAGGATGAACTATTCAACACTGGAGGGACGCGAACAAGGGGACACAGGTGGAAACTGAGTGCCCAAATGAGCCACAGAGATATTAGAAAGAACTTTTTCAGTGTCAGAGTAGTTAGTAAATGGAATGCATTAGGAAGTGATGTGGTGGAGGCTGACTCCATACACAGCTTCAAATGTAGATATGATAGAGCCCAGTAGGCTCAGGAATCTGTACACCAGTTGATTGACGGTTGAGAGGCAGGACCAAAGAGCCAAAGCTCAACCCCCGCAAGCACAATTAGGTGAGTACAATTAGGTGAGTACACACACACACACACACACACACACACACACACACACACACACACACACACACACACACACACACACACACACAGAAGTGTGGATAAGGGAGTATCTAAGCAATAGGAAGCAGAGAGTTACGGTGAGGGGTGAGACCTCCGATTGGCGTGAAGTCACCAGTGGAGTCCCACAGGGCTCTGTACTCGGTCCTATCTTGTTTCTGATATATGTAAATGATCTCCCGGAGGGTATCGATTCATTTCTCTCAATGTTTGCGGACGATGCTAAAATTATGAGAAGGATTAAAACAGAAGAGGACTGTTTGAGGCTTCAAGAAGACCTAGACAAGCTGAAGGAATGGTCGAACAAATGGTTGTTAGAGTTTAACCCAACCAAATGTAATGTAATGAAGATAGGTGTAGGGAGCAGGAGGCCAGATACAAGGTATCATCTGGGAGAGGAAATTCTTCAGGAGTCAGAGAAGGAAAAAGACTTGGGGGTTGATATCACGCCAGACCTGTCTCCTGCAGCACATATCAAGCGGATAACATCAGCGGCATATGCCAGGCTGGCCAACATACGAACGGCATTCAGAAACTTGTGTAAAGAATCATTCAGAACTTTGTATACCACATATGTCAGGCCAATCCTGGAGTATGCAGCCCCAGCATGGAGTCCATATCTAGTCAAGGATAAGACTAAACTGGAAAAGGTTCAAAGGTTTGCCACCAGACTAGTACCCGAGCTGAGAGGTATGAGCTACGAGGAGAGACTACGGGAATTAAACCTCACTTCGCTGGAAGACAGAAGAGTTAGGGGGGACATGATCACCACATTCAAGATTCTGAAGGGGATTGATAGGGTAGATAAAGACAGTCTATTTAACACAAGGGGAACACGCACAAGGGGACACAGGTGGAAACTGAGTGCCCAAATGAGCCACAGAGATATTAGAAAGAACTTTTTTAGTGTCAGAGTGGTTGACAAATGGAATGCATTAGGGGGTGATGTGGTGGAGGCTCACTCCATACACAGTTTCAAGTGTAGATATGACAGAGCCCGATAGGCTCAGGAATCTGTACACCTGTTGATTGACGGTTGAGAGGCGGGACCAAAGAGCCAGAGCTCAACCCCCGCAAACACAACTAGGTGAGTACAACTAGGTGAGTACACACAGAAACCCACATGGAGGCCCAGACACATGGAGAGCTAAGCTGCTGGATGTGGCAACAAGAAACTTTCTAAGTCAACACGTCAAGGGACCGACAAGAATGAGAGGAGAGGATGAACCAGCCTTGCTTGATCTGATATTTACCCTAAATGAGTCGGATATAAGGGAAGTTAAGTTGGAAGCCCTCTTGGGAATGAGTGATCATAGTGTATTGAGCTTTGAGTACCTGGTTGAGCTAGGAATTATCACCCCCAAAAAAGAACTGGGAAACAAAGTGTTGGCGTACCGAAAGGGAAACTATGAGGAGATGAATAAATTCCTATGGGATATAAATTGGGACACAGAACTCGGAACCAAGTCTGTACAAGACATGATGGACTATGTGACCCAAAAGTGTCAAGAGGCTGTAAGCAGGGTTGTCCCAGCCCGACAGGAAAAAACAGAGAAGCAAAGGAAGAATTCGTGGTTTAATAGGGAATGTATGAAAGCAAAGGAGCAGAAAGGGCATGGAGGAACTTCCGTAATAACAGAACACCAGAAAGTAGAGAGAGATACCAGAGAACCAGGAACGAGTATGTCAGTGTGAGAAGAGCAGCTGAGAAAAGGTATGAAAATGATATAGCTAATAAAGCCAAGACCGAACCAAAGCTACTACACAGTCACATCAGGAAGAAGACAACAGTGAAGGAACAGGTGATGAAACTTAGGGTGGGCGAGGACAGGTACACAGAGAATGACAAAGAGGTGTGTGAAGAACTCAACAAAAGGTTCCAGGAGGTCTTTACAATAGAACAGGGAGAAGTCACGGCGTTAGGAGAGGTGGCAGCAAACCAGGCGACCTTGGATAGGTTCGAAATTTCAAGAGATGAGGTCAAGAAGCACCTATTGGAGCTGGATGTGAGAAAAGCTGTTGGGCCGGATGGAATCTCACCATGGGTATTGAAAGAGTGTGCAGGAGCACTTCGCTCGCCACTCTCCATAGTGTATAGTAGGTCACTGGAAACAGGAGACCTACCAGAAATATGGAAGACGGCTAATGTGGTCCCATTATACAAAAAGGGTGACAGACAAGAGGCACTGAACTACAGGCCAGTGTCCTTAACTTGTATACCATGCAAGGTGATGGAGAAGATTGTGAGAAAAAACCTAGCAACACATCTGGAGAGAAGAGACTTCGTGACAACCCATCAACATGGGTTCAGGGAGGGTAAATCTTGCCTTACAGGCTTAATAGAATTCTACAATCAGGTGACAAAGATTAAGCAAGAAAGAGAATAATGGGCGGACTGCATTTTTTTGGACTGTCGGAAAGCCTTTGGCACAGTACCCCATAAAAGGTTGATGCATAAGCTAGAGAAACAGGCAGGAGTAACTGGTAGGGCGCTCCAGTGGATAAGGGAGTACCTAAACAATAGGAAGCAGAGAGTTACAGTGAGGGGTGAGACCTCAGACTGGCGTGAAGTCACCAGTGGAGTCCCACAGGGCTCTGTACTTGGACCTATTCTGTTTCTGATATACGTAAATGATCTCCCAGAGATCACTTACGAGATCATCAGCTACAAGGTGATATACTCGAACACAGATGGGATTACAAGCAAGGCAAGTAAACTTAGGGAAAGAGCACAAGAAGTAAACCTGGATTCTGTAATTGGACTCACAGAAACAAAACTCTCAGGAATCATAACGAAAGCGGTATTCCCCCAGGACTACACTGTACTAAGGAAAGAGAGAGAGGGTAATGGAGGAGGCAGAGTGGCCCTACTCATGAGAAAGGAATGGAGTTTCAAGGAGATGGTTATCTCAGGCTGCAAGGGGTTCAGAGACTACATAACAAGCACCCTGACGATGGAAGGACCAAGAGTAGTAGTAGCAGTAATATACAACCCTCCACTAAACGACAGAAGACCCAGGCAAGAGTATGACAGAAACAACATGGCAGTTAACAATATAATTGAGAGGGCAGCATCTGCTGCTTGTAGAATTCGATCCCACCTGCTCATCATGAGGACTTCAATCACGGAAGGATAGACTGGGAGAACAAGGAACCGCATGGAGGAAAGGAAACATGGAGAGCTAAACTACTGGAGGTGGCAACAAATAACTTTTTAAGCCAGCATGACAGGGAACCCACACGAATGAGAGGAAACGATGAACCAGCGAGACTCGACCGAGTCTTCACTCTGAATGATTCCGACATAAGGGAAATTGACTTCGTGGCCCCAGCAGTAATGATGGAAGACGTCACGAAGATGCGTAAGGCGGCAGCAGACAAGTTTATCCCGGCCCAAAAGGAAAAAAATGAAATGCAGATGAGAAACCCATGGTTTAATCAGGATGTGGGCTAGCTAAGCAACTAAGCAAAAGAGCATGGAGAAACTATAAAAATAACAGGACACTTGAGAGCAGAGAAGGTTATCAGAGAGCCAGGAATGAATATGTCAAAGCGAGAAGAAGAGGCAGAAGGGCAATATGAAAATGACATCGCAAGCAAGGCAAAGACTCAATCTAAATTGTTGCACAGTCACATCAGGAGAAAAACAACAGTAAAGGAACAGGTAATGAAATTAAGGATAGGAGCAGACAGATTCACTACAAACGACAAGGAAGTGTGTAAGGAACTGAATAAGAAATTCCAGGTCTTCACATTAGAGCAAGGAGAAGTTCCAGAGATAAGAGAAGAAATAGTTAACCAGGAACCACTAGAGAAGTTTGAGACTACCAGTGGGGATGTAAGGAATCTTTTGCTAGAGTTGGATGTGACAAGGGCTATAGGCCCGGATGGAATATCGCCATTGATACTAAAGGAAGGAGCAGAAGCACTGTGCCTGCTATTCTCCATGGTGTATAACAAATCACTGGTAACAGGTGAACTGCCAAAAATTTGGAAGATGGCAAACGTTGTCCCGATATACAAGGGGGATAGGCAGGAGGCACTGAACTACAGGCCAGTGTCACTAACTTGCATACCATGCAAGCTAATGGAGAAGGTTGTGCATAAAAATCTAGAGGAACATCTGGAGCGAAGGAACTTTGTGACACAACACAAACATAGGTTCAGGGATGGTAAGTCTTGCCTCACATGATTAGTTGAATTCTAAGATGAGAAAGAGAGGGGTGGGCACACTGCACATTTTTGGATTTCCAGAAAGCCTTTGACACAGTACCACACCAGAGACTAGTGTGAAGGCTGGAAATGCAGGCAGGAGTGAAAGGGAAGGTGTTCCATTGGATAAGGGAGTACCTAAGCAACAGATGACAGCGAGTCACTGTGAGGCGTGAGGTCTCAGATTGGCGAGACGTCACCAGTGGAGTCCCGCAGGGGTCAGTCCTTGGACCTATACTGTTTCTGATATATGTAAATGATCTCCCAGAGGGTATAGACTTATTCCTCTCATTGTTTGCTGATGATGCAAAAATTATGAGGAGGATTGAAACAGAGGACGATAGTAGGAGGCTACAAGATGACCTAGACAGACTGAATGAATGATCCAACAAATGGCTACTAAAATTCAACCCGACTAAATATAAGGTAATGAAACTAGGCGGTGGAAACAGGAGGCCGGACACAGGATACAGAATGGGAGATGAAGTCCTTCATCAAACGGACAGAAAGATCAATCTAGGAGTTGATATAACACCAAACCTGTCTCCTGAAGCCCACATCAAAGGAATTACGTCTGCGGCATATGCGAGGCTGGCTAACATCAGAACAGCGTTCAGGAACCTGTGTAAGGAATCATTCAGAACTTTGTACACCACATATGTAAGACCAATCCTGGAGTATGCGGCCCCAGCATGGAGCCCGTACCTTGTCAAGCACAAGACGAAGCTGGAAAAAGTTGAGAGGTATGCCACTAGACTAGTCCCAGAACTAAGAGGCAGTCCCAGAACTAAGAGAACTAACGAAGGAAAGGCTGCGGGAAATGCACCTTACGACACTGGAAGACAGAAGAGTAAGAGGAGACAAAATCGCTACCCACAAAATTCTCAGAGGATTTGACAGGGTAGATAAAAATAAACTGTTTAACACGGGTGTTACGCGAACAAGGGGACACAGGTGGAAACTGAGTACCCAAATGAGCCACAGGGACGTTAGAAAGAATTTTTTCAGTGTCAGAGTAGTTAACAGATGGAATGCATTAGGAAGTGATGTGGTGGAGGCTGACTCCATACACAGTTTCAAGTGTAGATATGATAGAGCCCAGTAGGCTCAGGAACCTGTACACCTGTTGATTGACAATTGAGAGGCGGGACCAAAGAGCCAGAGCTCAATCCCCGCAAGCACAACTAGGTGAGTACACCGAGGAAGCACCCGGTAACAGCTGTCTAATTCCCTGTTATCTATTTACTGTTTAGTATCAGGGGCATCAGGGTGACAGAAACTCTGCCCATTGACATCAGACACACACCCTGGTAGTCTGGTGGATAGCGCACAGGACTCGTAATTCTGTGGCGCGGGTTCGAATCCCGCACCAGGCAGAAATAAATGGGCAAAGTTTCTTTCACCCTGAATGCCCCTGTTACCTAGCAGTAAATAGGTACCTGGGAGTTAGTCAGCTGTCACGGGCTGCTTCCTGTGGTGTGTGTGTGTGTGTGTGTGGTGTGAAAAAAAGTAGTTAGTAAACAGTTGATTGACAGTTGAGAGGCGGGCCGAAAGAGCAAAGCTCAACCCCCGCAAACACTACTAGGTGAATACACAATGTTCTCTAGCTTGCAACACAAGAACACAATGTTCTCTAGCTTGCAACACAAGAACACAATGTTCTCCAGCTTGCAACACAAGAACACAATGTTCTCCAGCTTGCAACACAAGAACACAATGTTCTCCAGCTTGCAACACAAGAACACAATGTTCTCCAGCTTGCAACACAAGAACACAATGTTCTCCAGCTTGCAACACAAGAACACAATGTTCTCCAGCTTGCGACACAAGAACACAATGTTCTCCAGCTTGCAACACAAGAACACAATGTTCTCCAGCTTGCGACACAAGAACACAATGTTCTCCCACTTGCAAAACAAGAACACAATGTTCTCCCACTTGCAACACAGGAACACAATGTTCTCCCACTTGCAACACAAGAACACAATGTTCTCCCACTTGCAACACAAGAACATAAGTGTTCTCCCACCAGCAACATAACAACATAAGTGTTCTCCCACCAGCAACACAAGAACATTAGTGTTCTCCCACCAGCAACACAAGAACATAAGTGTTCTCCCACCAGCAACACAAGAACATTAGTGTTCTCCCACCAGCAACACAAGAACATAAGTGTTCTCCCACCAGCAACACAAGAACATAAGTGTTCTCCCACCAGCAACACAAGAACACAGTGTTTTCCCACTAGCAACACAAGAACACAGTGTTCTCCCACCAGCAACACAAGAACACAGTGTTCTCCCACCAGCAACACAAGAACACAGTGTTCTCCCACCAGCAACACAAGAACACAGTGTTCTCCCACCAGCAACACA
>NW_025561299.1:12500-25000 GCF_020424385.1 Procambarus clarkii | reverse complement strand
CCACCCCAACATGCAACACACTCTCCCCTCGCGACAAGCAACTACTCGCCACCCCAACATGCAACACATTCTCCCTCGCCACAAGCAACACACTCGCCACCCCAACATGCAACACACTCTCCCCCTCGCGACAAGCAACATACTCGCCACCCCAACATGCAACATACTCTCCCCCCTCGCCACAAGCAACACACTCGCCACCCCAACATGCAACATACTTTCCCCTCGCCACAAGCAACATACTCGCCACCCCAACATGCAACATACTCTCCCCTCGCCACAAGCAACATACTCGCCACCCCAACATGCAACATACTCTCCCCCCTCGCCACAAGCAACACACTCGCCACCCCAACATGCAACATACTCTCCCCTCGCCACAAGCACACACTCGCCACCCCAACATGCAACATTACTCTCCCCTCGCCACAAGCAACATACTCGCACACCCAACATGCAACACACTCTCCCCCTCGCCACAAGCAACATTACTCGCCACCCCAACACGCAACAAACTCTCCCCTCGCCACAAGCAACATACTCGCCACCCCAACACGCAGCACACTCTCCCCCTCGCCACAAGCAACATACTCGCCACCCCAACATGCAACACACTCTCCCCCCTCGCCACAAGCAACATACTCGCCACCCCAAACATGCAACATACTCTCCCCTCGCCACAAGCAACATACTCGCCACCCCAACATGCAACATACTCTCCTCCCTCGCCACAAGCAACATACTCGCCACCCCAAAACGCAACACACTCTCCCCCCTCGCCACAAGCAACATACTCGCCACCCCAACACGCAACATACTCTCCCCTCGCCACAAGCACATACTCGCCACCCCAACATGCAACATACTCTCCCCCCTCGCCACAAGCAACATACTCGCCACCCCAACATGCAACATACTCTCCCCTAGCCACAAGCAACATACTCGCCACCCCAACATGCAACATACTCTCCCCCCTCGCCACAAGCAACATACTCGCCACCCCAACATGCAAACATACTCTCCCCTCGCCACAAGCAACATACTCGCCACCCCAACATGCAACATACTCTCTCCCCTCGCCACAAGCAACATACTCGCCACCCCAACATGCAACATACTCTCCCCCCTCGCCCACAAGCAACACACTCGCCACCCCAACACGCAACATACTCTCCCCTCGCCACAAGCAACATACTCGCCACCACAACATGCAACATACTCTCCCCTCGCCACAAGCAACATACTCGCCACCCCAACATGCAACATACTCTCCCCCCTCGCCACAAGCAACATACTCGCCACCCCAACACGCAACACACTCTCCCCTCGCCACAAGCAACATACTCGCCACCCCAACACGCAACATACTCTCCCTTCGCCACAAGCAACATACTCGCCACCCCAACACGCAACACACTCTCCCTCGCCACAAGCAAAATACTCGCCACCCCAACACGCAACATACTTCTCCCATCGCACAAGCAACATACTCGCCACCCCAACACGCAACATACTCTCCCCTCGCCACAAGCAACATACTCTCCCCTCGCCACAAGCAACATACTCTCCCCTCGCCACAAGCAACATACTCGCCACCCCAACATGCAACATACTCTCCCTCGCCACAAGCAACATACTCGCCACCCCACATGCAACATACTCTCCCCTCGCCACAAGCAACACACTCGCCACCCCAACATGCAACATACTCTCCCCTCGCGACAAGCAACACACTCGCCACCCCAACATGCAACATACTCTCCCCTCGCCACAAGCAACACACTCGCCACCCCAACATGCAACATACTCTCCCCTCGCCAAAGCAACACACTCGCCACCCCAACACGCAACATACTCTCCCCCCCTCGCCACAAGCAACATACTCGCCACCCCAACATGCAACATACTCTCCCCCCTCGCCACAAGCAACATACTCGCCACCCCAACACGCAACACACTCTCCCCTCGCCACAAGCAACACACTCGCCACCCCAACATGCAACATACTCTCCGCCTCGCCACAAGCAACACACTCGCCACCCCAACATGCAACATACTCTCCCCCTCGCCACAAGCAACATACTCGCCACCCCAACACGCAACACACTCTCCCCTCGCCACAAGCAACACACTCGCCACCCCAACATGCAACATACTCTCCCCCTCGCCACAAGCAACACACTCGCCACCCCAACATGCAACATACTCTCCCCTCGCCACAAGCAACATACTCGCCACCCCAACACGCAACACACTCTCCCCTCGCCACAAGCAACACACTCGCCACCCCACATGCAACATACTCTCCCCCCTCGCCACAAGCAACATACTCTCCCCTCGCCACAAGCAACATACTCGCCACCCCAACATGCAACATACTCTCCCCTCGCCACAAGCAACATACTCGCCACCACAACATGCAACACACTCTCCCCCCTCGCCACAAGCAAACATACTCGCCACCACAACATGCAACACACTCTCCCCCTCGCCACTAGCAACATAGCACCCCAACATGCACTCGCCACCCCAACAACATGCAACATACTCTCCCCCTCGCCACAAGCAACACACTCGCCACCCCAACACGCAACACACTCTCCCCTCGCCACAAGCAACACACTCGCCACCCCAACATGCAACACACACTCTCCCCTCGCCACAAGCAACATACTCGCCACCCCAACATGCAACACACTCGCCACAAGCAACATACTCGCCACCCCACACGCAACACACTCTCCCCTCGCGACAAGCAACATACTCGCCACCCCAACATGCAACATACTCTCCCCCCTCGCCACAAGCAACACACTCGCCACCCCAACATGCAACACACTCTCCCCTCGCCACAAGCAACACACTCGCCACCCCAACATGCAACATACTCTCCCCCTCGCCACAAGCAACACACTCGCCACCCCAAACATGCAACACACTCTCCCCTCGCCACAAGCAACATACTCGCCACCCCAACACGCAACATACTCTCCCCTCGCCACAAGCAACACACTCGTCACCCCAACATGCAACATACTCTCCCCTCGCCACAAGCAACACACTCGCCACCCCAACATGCAACATACTCTCCCCTCGCCACAAGCAACACACTCGCCACCCCAACATGCAACATACTCTCCCCCTCGCCACTAGCAACACACTCGCTCCTCGTAGCACATAACGGATCAGCTGGAGATAGAATTTTCCCGTATTTACCTGACGTTATCGTCTATCTCGTGGCCTCCACAAGAACATAAAGCCAGCGGCTTGTCAAAGGTATCGCCATTTTTCCGGACAACTTTTTTCTAATTGGAATTTGAACTCCAATAATGCTTCACCATTTACGGCTTAGGCGGGTAGGAGGTTCCATGGGTATAAGAGTCGACTTAGTTCCGGGATGATTTTCGTCGCGCTGCACTGTACTTTCACCACAGCAGATATATCATTCAGAAGAGGAGGTCCCCCATGCTTAGACACTGTCAGCATGGGGGACCACTTTCCTTTCCTCGAAGTCAAAGGTTCGTTTGACCATTCCAAAGGTTTGATTGGCTTTTTTGTCTGCAGTTCCCAGTTTTATCATAACTAGCATTGACCCAGACCTAAACCTCTTATCTACTATCTATGACAATCATCACTTTAATGATCATAATTGCAGGTATTATACAGTACATGACGTGAACAATGTTTTAAAGTGTAATCACAATGTTTCTGTAATTAACTTGAATGTAAGATCTCTAAGCAAACACTTTGATGATGTTAATGCCGTCATTCAAACGGTTGACAACAAATTCTCTTTTATTGTGTTTACTGAAACGTGGTTAAAAGAGGATATTACTCAACTCTTCAACATACCTAACTACTCAGCTATTCATAACTGTTGTCCTGTACAAAGAGGTGGTGGTACTTCTCTTTACTACCACCAAGAACTGACTTGCTTAAATGTAATTAAAACTAGAGAGACCCTTGTGGAGAATAGATATATGCCTGTTTCAGAGTCAAGGGTAGTGAGGCTGTCCTGACTGTGGGAGCAGTCTACATAATTCCTAACACTGATGTGACAGAATTTAACTCTAACCTTAGAAATCTAATACTAGAGAACAGACTGAACAAAAACCACTTAATTATTTCTGGGGACTTTAACATTGACCTTTGCGTGCCTGATAACCCTCCTGCTGCTAGTTTCCTCAACTGTATGAATTCCTGCTTCCTCATACCCTTAATCACTAGACCTACTAGAATCACTGATAGTACTGCCACAGCTCTTGATCACATCTGGACCAACATAACCTCTCCGCTTACTTCAGGGATAATCACTGATAGCACTACAGACCATTACCCCACATTTCTCCTAACCAACATTCACAAACCACCTCTAGATACAAGGAAGATAAGCTTTAGGCTGCACAATGAAACTTCTATAGGCAATTTTATAGCTGCTGCCGCTAATATCAACTGGGAGTCCGAATTAGGTACCATAGGGGACATCAACCTAGCAGTGCAATCATTTCTTCAAAAAACTCTCAGCCTTTATAACACCCACTGTCCTATGCTAACGAAACAAGTCACAACTAAAAGGCTAAACAATCCTTGGCTTACAAAGGGGATACTTAAATCTATTAATAAAAAAACATG
Source organism: Procambarus clarkii (assembly GCF_020424385.1). Classification (NCBI taxonomy): domain Eukaryota; kingdom Metazoa; phylum Arthropoda; class Malacostraca; order Decapoda; family Cambaridae; genus Procambarus; species Procambarus clarkii. Next base: position 20,368 of record NW_025561299.1, on the reverse strand, counting down.
AACTTGAGAAGAAGTATAGGTTAGGTATCGTCTCCAAAGAACTTTCAAAGAATTACTCATCATTACTATCTAAAATAATTAGAAGAGCCAAAATTAAATACTACGAAGATAAATTTACTCAAACAAAGGGCAACATCAAGAAAACATGGAGCACAATTTCACAAATATTGGGATCAAAAAAGATTTTAAATAACAAACCAATAATCCTGTCCAATAACGATGGTCTGCTTTCAGCCACTGATACTGCTATTGAATTCAATAGGTTCTTCTCATCCATTGGGTCATCCCTTGCTAATGATATTCCATCTTCCAGTACTAATGTTCAGGACTATCTTACAGGTAACTACCCACAGTCTCTGTACCTAACGCCCGCTAATTCCACTGATGTAAATGAGGTAATCCTTTCCCTTAAGACCAAGTCTAGTGCCCTTGCGGAGATACCAACTCTAATCTACAAAAAAGCCTCCAGATCTTTAGCCCCTGCCATTGCATTGCTCTACAACAAGTCACTTGAACTCCAAACTTTTCCAGATATTCTAAAAAAAGCGAGAGTAACCCCAGTCCATAAATGTGGTGATCTCACTGATGTCAACAACTTCAGACCTATATCAATTCTGCCAAACTTGTCAAAAATATTTGAAAAACTAATCTACAAGCAGCTTTACTCTTATCTAGCCAAACACAATATACTAAGCTCTTGTCAATATGGCTTCAGACCCAAAAAAAGCACTAACGATGCACTTATTAGTATGATTAACTTGATACATGCAGCTCTTGATAAAAATGAGTTCCCTGTTGGGATATTTGTGGACCTACGTAAGGCTTTTGACACTGTCAACCACCAAAACCTTCTTCTTAAATTACATCATTATGGAGTCAGAGGTCACTCCCTGCAATACCTTCAGTCCTACCTTACTGACAGGCTCCAGTATGTTTCTGTGAATAATTCCATTTCTCCGACACTACCTATAAACATCGGTGTTCCACAGGGCAGCATACTTGGCCCTCTCCTCTTTCTCATCTACATTAATGACCTTCCAAATGCCTCTCAACACCTCAAACCAATCTTATTTGCTGATGACACAACTTTCATCTTCTCCAGTCCTGACCCTCTTGCTCTAAATGTCACTGTGAATACTGAACTAAATAAAGTCCATCTTTGGCTAACTGCTAACAAACTCACCCTTAACATTGACAAAACTTTCTATATTTTGTTTGGTAATAAATCCTCAAATGAAATTAATTTAAGAATAAACAATATACAAATCAGTAGTAAAGTTGATGGTAAATTCCTTGGTGTCCTCATCGATAACAAGCTGAATTTCCAGGGACACATTCTAAATATAGCAAAAAAAGTTTCTAAAACTGTTGGCATTCTTTCTAAGATCAGATATTATGTTCCTCGCCCTGCCCTGGTGACGCTCTATTACTCTCTCATCTATCCTTATCTCAACTATGGTATTTGTGCTTGGGGTTCTACTACCCAAAATCATTTACGTCCTCTAATTACCCAACACAAAGCTGCTATTAGAACAATATCTAACTCTGGCCCCAGACAGCACTCGGTACCCTTACTCAAATCTCTGAATATGTTAGATATTAAGTCACTGCACATCCTCTCTTGTGTACTCTATATATTTAAAACTCTGAATTGTAATGTCAATCCTGACCTTCAACGCTTCCTAGAAGGTTGTAACAGAACTCATGTGCACCACACCAGAAACAAATACCTATTTGATATTCCAAGAGTTAGACTTAATCAAACTAGGAATGCTCTACAAATCAAGGGACCCAGAATGTGGAATGACCTTCCCAATTATGTCAAAGATTGTACCTCTCTCAACCAGTTTAAGATGAAAACTAAGTACTACCTAATTAACTCCATGTAACCTACCTTACTTCTAAATGTCAACCCATGTCTTACTATTTAAAAAAAAAAAATGCTGTTTGTTGACCAACTTGTATATTGGCTATTTTCTACCATGTTCCCCCCTTTTTTTATCTTTTATTATTTTTTTTTCATTCAACACAATTTATACTTTAAGCTCAATTACTATTAAGTTTTAGTCTAAGTGTTTTTTCCCCCACCTCACCTTGCCCGAAACGCTATGCGTACTAGTGGCTTTAGGTATTGTATGTACTACCTCTATCTTTAAATCTAACAGAATGTTTGTACTGTAACTCTGCAACTATGTATGTACTGTTCCTAAATAAATTATTATTATTATTATTATTATTATTATTATTATAGTAGTGTGTGAGACATACAGTAATGTGTGAGGCAGACAGTAGTGTGTGAGGGCAGACAGTGGTGTGTGAGGCAGACAGTAATGTGTGAGGGCAGACAGTAGTGTGTGAGACAGACAGTAATGTGTGAGGCAGACAGTAGTGTGTGAGGGCAGACAGTGGTGTGTGAGGGCAGACAGTAATGTGTGAGGGCAGACAGTAGTGTGTGAGACAGACAGTAATGTGTGAGGCAGACAGTAGTGTGTGAGGGCAGACAGTGGTGTGTGAGGGCAGACAGTAATATGTGAGGGCAGACAGTAGTGTGTGAGACAGACAGTAATGTGTGGGGCAGACAGTAGTGTGTGAGGGCAGACAGTGGTGTGTGAGGCAGACAGTGGTGTGTGAGGCAGACAGTAGTGTGTGAGGGCAGACAGTGGTGTGTGAGACAGACAGTAATGTGTGAGGCAGACAGTAGTGTGTGAGACAGACAGTAGTGTGTGAGACAGACAGTAATGTGTGAGGGCAGACAGTAGTGTGTGAGGGCAGACAGTAGTGTGTGAGGGCAGACAGTAGTGTGTGAGACAGACAGTAATGTGTGAGGCAGACAGTAGTGTGTGAGGGCAGACAGTGGTGTGTGAGGCAGACAGTAGTGTGTGAGGCAGACAGTAGTGTGTGAGGGCAGACAGTGGTGTGTGAGGGCAGACTGTAGTGTGTGAGGGCAGACAGTAGTGTGTAACGCAGACAGTAATGTGTGAGGCAGACAGTAGTGTGTGAGGGCAGACAGTGGTGTGTGAGGGCAGACAGTAATGTGTGAGGGCAGACAGTAGTGTGTGAGACAGACAGTAATGTGTGAGGCAGACAGTAGTGTGTGAGGGCAGACAGTGGTGTGTGAGGGCAGACAGTGGTTTGAGAGGCAGACAGTAGTGTGTGAGGGCAGACAGTGGTGAGTGAGGGCAGACAGTAGTGTGTGAGGGCAGACAGTAGTGTGTGAGACAGACAGTAATGTGTGAGGTAGACAGTAGTGTGTGAGGGCAGACAGTGGTGTGTGAGGGCAGACAGTAATGTGTGAGGGCAGACAGTAGTGTGTGAGACAGACAGTAATGTGTGAGGCAGACAGTAGTGTGTGAGGGCAGACAGTGGTGTGTGAGGCAGACAGTAATGTGTGAGGGCAGACAGTAGTGTGTGAGACAGACAGTAATGTGTGAGGCAGACAGTAGTGTGTGAGGGCAGACAGTGGTGTGTGAGGCAGACAGTAATGTGTGAGGGCAGACAGTAGTGTGTGAGACAGACAGTAATGTGTGAGGCAGACAGTAGTGTGTGAGGGCAGACAGTGGTGTGTGAGGGCAGACAGTAATGTGTGAGGGCAGACAGTAGTGTGTGAGACAGACAGTAATGTGTGGGGCAGACAGTAGTGTGTGAGGGCAGACAGTGGTGTGTGAGGCAGACAGTGGTGTGTGAGGCAGACAGTAGTGTGTGAGGGCAGACAGTGGTGTGTGAGGCAGACAGTAATGTGTGAGGCAGACAGTAGTGTGTGAGACAGACAGTAGTGTGTGAGACAGACAGTAGTGTGTGAGGGCAGACAGTAGTGTGTGAGGGCAAACAGTAGTGTGTGAGGGCAGACAGTAGTGTGTGAGACAGACAGTAATTTGTGAGGCAGACAGTAGTGTGTGAGGGCAGACAGTGGTGTGTGAGGCAGACAGTAGTGTGTGAGGCAGACAGTAGTGTGTGAGGGCAGACAGTGGTGTGTGAGGGCAGACTGTAGTGTGTGAGGGCAGACAGTAGTGTGTAAGGCAGACAGTAGTGTGTGAGGCAGAAAGTAGTGTGTGAGAGCAGACAGTGGTGTGTGAGGGCAGACAGTAGTGTGTGAGGCAGACAGTAGTGTGTGAGGCAGAAAGTAGTGTGTGAGAGCAGACAGTGGTGTGTGAGGCAGACAGTAGTGTGTGAGGCAGACAGTAGTGTGCGAGGGCAGACAGTGGTGTGTGAGGGCAGACTGTAGTGTGTGAGGGCAGACAGTAGTGTGTAAGGCAGACAGTAGTGTGTGAGACAGAAAGTAGTGTGTGAGAGCATACAGTGGTGTGTGAGGGCAGACAGTAGTGTGTGAGGGCAGACAGTAGTGTGTGAGACAGACAGTAATGTGTGAGACAGACAGTGGTGTGTGAGAGCAGACAGTGGTGAGTGAGGGCAGACAGTAATGTGTGAGACAGATAGTAGTGTGTGAGACAGACAGTGGTGTGTGATACAGACAGTGGTGTGTGAGACAGACAGTGGTGTGTGTGAGACAGACAGTAGTGTGTGAGACAGATAGTAGTGTGTGAGACAGACAGTAATGTGTGAGGGCAGACAGTAGTGTGTGAGGGCAGACAGTAGTGTGTGAGGGCAGACAGTAGTGTGTGAGACAGATAGTAGTGTGTGAGACAGACAGTGGTGTGTGAGACAGACAGTAGTGTGTGAGACAGACAGTAGTGTGTGAGACAGACAGTAGTGTGTGAGACAGACAGTAGTGTGTGAGACAGACAGTAGTGTGTGAGACAGACAGTAGTGTGTGAGACAGACAGTGGTGTGTGAGACAGACAGTGGTGTGTGTGAGACAGACAGTAGTGTGTGAGACAGACAGTAGTGTGTGAGACAGACAGTAGTGTGTGAGACAGACAGTAGTGTGTGAGGGCAGACAGTAGTGTGTGAGGGCAGACTGTAGTGTGTGAGGGCAGACAGTAGTGTGTAAGGCAGACAGTAGTGTGTGAGGCAGAAAGTAGTGTGTGAGAGCATACAGTGGTGTGTGAGGGCAGACAGTAGTGTGTGAGGGCAGACAGTAGTGTGTGAGACAGACAGTAATGTGTGAGACAGACAGTGGTGTGTGAGAGCAGACAGTGGTGAGTGAGGGCAGACAGTAGTGTGTGAGACAGACAGTAGTGTGTGAGACAGACAGTGGTGTGTGAGACAGACAGTGGTGTGTGAGACAGACAGTGGTGTGTGAGACAGACAGTGGTGTGTGAGACAGACAGTGGTGTGTGAGACAGACAGTAGTGTGTGAGGGCAGACAGTAGTGTGTGAGGGCAGACAGTAGTGTGTGAGACAGACAGTGGTGTGTGAGACAGACAGTGGTGTGTGAGACAGACAGTGGTGTGTGAGACAGACAGTAGTGTGTGAGACAGACAGTGGTGTGTGAGACAGACAGTGGTGTGTGAGACAGACAGTAGTGTGTGAGACAGACAGTGGTGTGAGACAGACAGTAGTGTGTGAGACAGACAGTAGTGTGTGAGACAGACAGTAGTGTGTGAGAGCAGACAGTAGTGTGTGAGACAGATAGTAGTGTGTGAGACAGACAGTGGTGTGTGATACAGACAGTGGTGTGTGAGACAGACAGTGGTGTGTGTGAGACAGACAGTAGTGTGTGAGACAGACAGTAGTGTGTGAGACAGTAGTGTGTGAGACAGACAGTAGTGTGTGAGACAGACAGTGATGTGTGAGACAGACAGTAGTGTGTGAGACAGTAGTGTGTGAGACAGACAGTAGTGTGTGAGACAGACAGTAGTGTGTGAGACAGTAGTGTGTGAGACAGACAGTAGTGTGTGAGACAGACAGTGGTGTGTGAGACAGACAGTAGTGTGTGAGACAGACAGTAGTGTGTGAGACAGACAGTGGTGTGAGACAGACAGTAGTGTGTGAGACAGACAGAAGTGTGTGAGACAGACAGTAGTGTGTGAGACAGACAGTGGTGTGTGAGACAGACAGTAGTGTGTGAGACAGACAGTGGTGTGTGAGACAGACAGTGGTGTGTGAGACAGACAGTAGTGTGTGAGACAGACAGTGGTGTGTGAGACAGACAGTAGTGTGTGAGACAGACAGTAGTGTGTGAGACAGACAGTGGTGTGTGTGAGACAGACAGTAGTGTGTGAGACAGACAGTAGTGTGTGAGACAATAGTGTGTGAGACAGACAGTAGTGTGTGAGACAGACAGTAGTGTGTGAGACAGACAGTGGTGTGTGAGACAGACAGTGGTGTGTGAGACAGACAGTAGTGTGTGAGACAGACAGTAGTGTGTGAGACAGACAGTAGTGTGTGAGACAGACAATAGTGTGTGAGACAGACAGTACTGTGTGAGACAGTAGTGTGTGAGACAGACAGTAGTGTGTGAGACAGAGAGTAGTGTGTGAGACAGTAGTGTGTGAGACAGTAGTGTGTGAGACAGACAGTAGTGTGTGAGACAGAGAGTAGTGTGTGAGACAGTAGTGTGTGAGACAGTAGTGTGTGAGACAGACAGTAGTGTGAGAGACAGACAGTGGTGTGTGAGACAGACAGTGGTGTGTGAGACAGACAGTAGTGTGTAAGACAGACAATAGTGTGTGAGACAAACAGTAGTGTGTGAGACAGTAGTGTGTGAGACAGACAGTAGTGTGTGAGACAGAGAGTAGTGTGTGAGACAGTAGTGTGTGAGACAGTAGTGTGTGAGACAGACAGTAGTGTGTGAGACAGACAGTGGTGTGTGAGACAGACAGTGGTGTGTGAGACAGACAGTAGTGTGTGAGACAGACAATAGTGTGTGAGACAGACAGTAGTGTGTGAGACAGTAGTGTGTGAGACAGACAGTAGTGTGTGAGACAGACAATAGTGTGTGAGACAGAGAGTAGTGTGTGAGACAGTAGTGTGTGAGACAGTAGTGTGTGAGACAGACAGTAGTGTGTGAGACAGACAGTAGTGTGTGAGACAGACAGTAGTGTGTGAGACAGACAATAGTGTGTGAGACAGAGAGTAGTGTGTGAGACAGTAGTGTGTGAGACAGTAGTGTGTGAGACAGACAGTAGTGTGTGAGACAGACAGTGGTGTGTGAGACAGACAGTGGAGTGTGAGACAGACAGTGGTGTGTGAGACAGACAGTGGTGTGTGAGACAGACAGTAGTGTGTGAGACAGACAGTGGTGTGTGAGACAGACAGTAGTGTGTGAGGCAGACAGTGGTGTGTGAGACAGACAGTGGTGTTTGAGACAGACAGTTGTGTGTGAGACAGACAGTAGTGTGTGAGGCAGACAGTGGTGTGTGAGACAGACAGTAGTGTGTGAGACAGACAGTGGTGTGTGAGACAGACAGAAGTGTGTGAGACAGACAGTAGTGTGTGAGACAGACAGTAGTGTGTGAGACAGACAGTAGTGTGTGAGACAGACAGTAATGTGTAAGACAGACAGTTGTCTGTGAGACAGACAGTGGTGTGTGAGACAGACAGTAGTGTGTGTGACAGACAGTGGTGTGTGAGACAGACAGTAGTGTGTGTGACAGACAGAAGTGTGTGAGACAGACAGTAGTGTGTGAGACAGACAGAAGTGTGTGAGACAGACAGAAGTGTGTGAGACAGACAGTAGTGTGTGAGACAGTAGTGTGTGAGACAGACAGTTGTGTGTGAGACAGACAGTAGTGTGTGAGACAGACAGAAGTGTGTGAGACAGACAGAAGTGTGTGAGACAGACAGTAGTGTGTGAGACAGTAGTGTGTGTGACAGACAGTAGTGTGTGAGACAGACAGTAGTGTGTGAGACAGACAGAAGTGTGTGAGACAGACAGTAGTGTGTGAGACAGTAGTGTGTGAGACAGACAGTAGTGTGTGAGACAGACAGTAGTGTGTGAGACAGACAGAAGTGTGTGAGACAGACAG
>NW_025561299.1:0-7500 GCF_020424385.1 Procambarus clarkii | reverse complement strand
TCTAGGTATCCCCATCTCTGCTGTCAAAACTGTATTGGTCCAAACATTCAGATCTGATAGGAAAGAACTTACTGACTCCCAACGACCTGAAAGTACTAGTATAAAAAGCTATGATTTGTTCAGATCTGAAACCTACATCTATGGACAGCACAAAACGTCCACTAGACTGTGCGACACAGTGGTTGCAAGGATCAGGTTGGGTTACCGTTACCTGTGGCAGGTGGCTGCAGGTGACGGGTCTCCCAATCCTGAGCACTCCAGTTGCAAACTCTGTGAGCAGGAACTACGGCATGATCTCCCGCACTACATCACTGAATGCCCAGTTATTAGACCTTTCAGACCAGTTGGCATGAGGTACCTGGAGCTTTGCAATTACTTTATTCACTCTCGTATTCTTGAAGATATCCTCACAGTATACCCAAAATTTGCCAGTGCAGGCTATTAAACACATGGCCCTGTATGACTAACCATCCTGCGAGATAAAATTAACAATTAATATTCCACCACTACCTGACGAAGCCGTCATCTGTTATGCCGACGACATATGCATTGTTGCAAGTACCCAAACTAGACTGCAAGCTCTACTTTATTCACTCGCTGCTAAGAACATTCAATGTAGTCTTCTTATATCTCTAATTAAATCCAGGGCTCTCCACCCCCCAAGTGAAAACTCATGTCCCTATAACTTTCAAGGTCAACAACAAGAACATTGAAACGTGTAGGCAGCACAAATACCTTGGAGTTGGAATCAACAGTGACATTGTAAACGATTTACACCGTAGGTTAAAAGAAAAACTTAAACCACAGAAAACACTCACTGGTAAGAATATTGGTATTAATATTAAATACGGTAGATTATTCTATGTAATGTTTGTTAGACCTCTCGTTGATTATAATGCTTTGCACTTAACTTCCCCGCCTCTGTGTTCGACAAACTAGAAGTAGTACAGAATGAAGCCACGAGGATAATTCTTGGTCCCCCAAGATGCACAAGAATCATCAACATGAGGGAGGAAATGATGCTTCCAACAATATTAGAGAGAATCATGCAAGTCAAAACGACCTTTTGCCTTAAAGTCATGAGAGACCCCTCATCTGCAATGCTCAGACAAATTATTCAGTGCTGTTAACACCTAATTGCCTGGAGCCGACATGCCGACTCACTCCTTTTATGATAAATGGCCGAGTAAAAATGCCTATAATCTCATCAAACTGAGCATTATTTGTAAATGCAATCTACCTGTCTTCGATATTCCTCTTTATCTGTGCCCCACCATTCAAGTATCACACACACCCGTCACCAAGAAAGGTAATGCGAATCTTGCTCTTCTCAAAGCTGTCACACTTGAAACAATTGCCTCCTACATCGAAAATTTAAGATCTCACGAGCACTGTGTCTACATTGACGGATCAGTCCAACCTTCTACTGGACGGACTGCAGCAGCATGTAGGTTTCATACAAATAATACTTGCACACAAGTATTATTCCTAATAATACTTGTGTTATTAGAACACACAAGTATTATATAACTGGGTCATTTATATGCGACTAGTTACCAGTACACTAAAGAATACTATGAGGAATAATTTTATGTGATTCAAAGTGTTTTTTTCAATCATTTGAAAACTTCTACAAAATTTTCAGAAAAACTTCACAAGAACAATTATCAATAACGTGATCGCTGCACAGAATAGTGTTAAGAATCTTTTGTACTAATACCATCTCTCTAATGTAACCAACCATATTGACAGAGACATTGCATCCAAATAAGCATGTAACAGGGATGAAGTTGAATTATACCTAGATATCCCCATCTTGACATTGTTCCAAACATTCAGGTCTAATAGGAGAGAAATTTGTGATTGCCAAAGGCCTGAAAGAACCAGCATAAAAATCTATTGTTCTATTATTTGTTCAGATCAGAAACCTATGTTTATGGACAGCACAAAACGACCACCAGACTGTACCGTTACCTGTGGCAGGTGGCTACAGGTGACGGATCTCCCAATCCTGAGCACTCCAGGTGCAAACTCTGTGAGCAGGAACTGCGGCATGATCTCCCACACTACATCACCTTTGTCTGTAGCTCCATGGGGTAACTCCATGGGATAACTGGGATCTATCAGTTGATTTGTATCATGTGTAACGATGTGTATCAATGCTATACCGACGGCTCTGTAGCAGAAGTTGGACGATGTACCGGATGTTCATGTAATATATGTGAACAGTCTTCTCTCGTACATACAGCAATGAAGCGCGTCAATGACTGGACAAGTACAACTCAAACCGAACTTGCAGGCATATACCTTGCCACTGAATTTTTTAAAGACAAAGGCAGTGGACTTACATACTGTGACTCGCAGAGTGCACTCCTGGCATTGAACGCTCATAATAGTGACCCCCAGAAAATAGTCAGTGATATTCGAATGAATGTTTTAGCTGCTAAAGAAAACAGATTTTAATTTAAATTCCTATGGATACCATCACATGTTGGCATCTCAAGGCATGACACTGTTGATATGCTTGCAAAGACAGCGTGAAGAAAACCAGTGGTAGAAATTGATATGGGTGTTTCATTAGCAGTGACAAAGAGAATACTTAAACAAATATCAAATAAAAATCTCATTAATCTAACAAATTCACAAAGACCTGAAAGTTGTAGCATTAAATATTATGATAGATATCGTGAGGAGACATTCACATATGGGACTAATAGAACAAGAACCCGGCAATGTGATGTTATAGTGGCCAGAATACGCCTGGGATATAGACGTATCTGGCAGCTTTCTCAAAACCCAAATGTCGAGTACACAATGTGTCAACTTTGTGAAAGAGAAAACATGTACTCACTTGAACATTATATTGTAGAATGTCCCATACTGACTGACTTTCGCCCTCCTGGGCGGAGGTATGCTGAACTGTGTAGTTACTATATGAGTACTGGAACACTTGATGATATATTGGACTTGTACCCAAGATTAAGCATGTAATATAACTATATAACCTGAGCTTGTAAAAACACCTTAATCACCTTCAGTGGTTAAGTGCTTAATTACACAGTAGTTTCTCTATCAGCTATCTCACCCTGTCAGCGTAAAAGAGACAAATGTACGTGAATGCTTGTGTGTGTATATATGTATATGTACGTATATGTGTGTGGGTGTATGTATATGTATGTGTATAAAGTTTCACCTTTGTAAATGCACATTAATTACACTATGTACAAGACACATCGAAGACTTTATGTAGGGCAGACGTAAATCTGTATATCCATGTATTTACGTATGTAGATTAGCTTAGCATTTTTAAAGCACAACAATCCCCTTCTGTGTTTGAGTGTTTAATAAATCCCTGAACTATATGTTTAACACATCTCTCACGCTGTCCATGGAGGACAGAAGAAAATGTTTGTATGCTGGTTAGCATTGTAAATGTGTGGCCACGTCTGTGTTTGAAAATAATAATAATAATAAAAACTGCATTTGAGTATATACTGTGAAAGGGGAGAGTCAAGAGCAACAAAGCCAGGACTCAAATTCATGTTGGGTATGTTGTGTATTAGAGCTGATTCAACAAGACGGCGTCTGTGTAGAGTAGAGGCAGGAAAGATTATTTTGGAGGAATCAATAGGATGATTAGAATCCCTAACATGACAGAAGAGAGCATTGTTTATGTCTGCAGACTTAACACTTCTTTTGTGTTCTTTAAGTCTGTCATTCAGTGTACAGCCAGTTTCACCAAAGTATTGGAGAGGACAAGACGAACAGGAAATAGTGTAGACACCAGCAGCATTAGAAGCAGGAGGAGCAGTGTGAACTAGATTGCTACGAAGTGTGTTAGTTTGTCGAAAGGTGAGCTTTATGTCAAGAAGACGAAAGGTATTAGTAAAAGTTTTGAGTTCAGATATGAAGGGAAGGTAGAGCACAGTGCTATTAGTGTTGGAAGCAGGTTTAGGTTGATTTTTTTTTTTTAGCTTGAGAGTAGGTTGAAAAATTGCGAAGGATAACCAAGGCGAGGGAATGATTTGTAGATAAAGGCAATTTCAGAATCCAGAAACTGAGGGTCGCTGAAGCGTAGTGCGCGGAGGAAGAGAGAGACGAGGACACTTTTCTTAACAGAAGGAGGATGGTAGGAAAAGAAGTGAATGTACATGCCACTATGCATGGGTTTACGGTAGACAGAGAAAGAGAACCCGGACAAAGAGCTGTGAACATGAACGTCAAGAAAAGGAAGGAGGGAATTAGACTCCCATTCAACTTTGAAATGGATGGAAGGAGCCAGATTGTTAAGAGAGGCGAGGAAAGGCTGGAAAAGACTAAGGTCCTGAGGCCATAAAGCAAAATGTCATCAACATATCGAAGCCAGAGAGAAGGACGAGTATCAATAGAAGGAAGAAGAACAGTTTCGAAGTATACCATGTAGAGATTAGCAAGAACAGGGGAGAGAGGGGAACCCATACCGACTCTGAACGTTTGAGTGTAATATTTACCGTTGAAAGAGAAAGAGTTAGAGTCAACACAGAGTCTGATGAGTTCGAGGAAAACGTCAGTGGAAAGCGGGAGAGGAAGAAGGCCCTCAGACGCCTTCTGTCTAAGGAAAGAGAGAACGTCATCGAGCGGAACATTAGTGAACAGAAAGTCGACATCAAGACTAAGCATCTTACAAGAGGGTTGCAGGCGCAGTCTTTCTATGAACTCCTGAGAGTGACGAAGATGGGCAGGGGGAAAAAGTGCCAAGGTAAGGCGTCAGGGTTTTAGCGAGCCAGGAGGCAAGAGGATAGCTGACAGCCCCGTGAAGAAATGATAGGACGAAGAGGAACACTAGGTTTATGAGTCTTAGGAAGACCATAGAAATAAGGAAGAGAAGGGCAGATGACACGGAAACGTTTAATGAGATCAAAGTCAGGAGGACAAAGACTAGAGAGCTGTCTTAGTTTGCGGTTAAAGGAAGTTTTGAGGCGATCCAAAGGGTTAGAAGTCAGAGGAGCATAAGTGCGAGAGTCAGAGAGCAAGACATCTGCTTTCTGGAGGTAGTCCTCACGGTCAAGGACAACCACCGAATTGCCTTTGTCGGAAGGAAGGATAAGAATAGAATTGTTAGATTTCAGGGAGGCAAGGGCAAGCTGGAAGCGACGAGGAAGGTGGTGATTTTTAGAAAGTCAAGAACGGGGATAAGGGCCCCTCTAAAGGCTGACAGGTCCGAAAGAGTACTAGAGTTAGAATTGACAAACCTGTCAAAGGAACTAGTGAGGTCAATGCCACAGCGTGGGCCAGGGGAAGTAGCAAAAGACAGACCAAGACCAAGAAGTTCTTGCTGGTGTTTAGAAAGAGGGGAAGATGTAAGGTTGGTAACACAGTCAGGGAGAGAGTAGACTGGACTACTCTCTCAAGTAGAGACCCAAGGACCCAAGGACTGCTGGAGATCAGGCGTTAAAGTTTGTTGTGTTGTATGAAGGAGTTTTTTATTATTATTATTATTATTTTCTACCACAGACGTGGCCAGACATTTACAATGCTAACCAGCATATATACATTTTCTTCTGTCCTCCATGGACAGGGTTAGAGAAGTGTTAAACATATAGTTCAGGGGTTTATTGAACACTCAACCACAGAAGGTAATTCTGTGCTTTTAAAATGCTAAGGAGGAGTGGTGGGCAGAGGAGAGGTGAGCAGTGTCAAATGGTCTACTCTACACAGACGCCGTCTTGTTGACTCGGCTCTGATACACAATGTACCCAACATGAATTTGAGTCCTGGCTTTGTTGCTCTTGACTCTTCCCTTTCACAATATATACTCAAATGCTCTATACTTTCTAACAAACGTGACCTAATATAAGCTTACCCCTTCTATTTATCTTTCTTTCTTTTTCTTTCCCGTATTCTCTCTTACGATTCCTTTATTATTCCTATTACTGTTTCCTTTATTACACCTTAACTTTCGTAAATTTTGCCTTGCCTTTTCCTCCTCTAAGATTTCCTTCTCCTCACCTCTCTCTTGCCTATTTATTACCTTTGTCTCCTTCCCTCATCACAATCGACTTGAGAATGATCCAGGACAGACCAAAACGTCGTCGTCCCTTCACTTTCTAGTATGTGGTCTGGTCCACATATTTCATGCACAAACAACTTGCCAGTGCAGGCTACTGAACTTATGGCACTGAATGACTAACAATCATGCGAGATGGGGACTTTTAGAATCACTGCTGCCTTATGTGCTGATCATATCCTCATAATGCACCCAGAGTCTGCCAGTGTAGACTACTTATCACATGCCTCTGTATGACTAACCATCCTGTGTGTGGTGGGGATTTTTTAGCATCACGTAGCTAGCTTTTTGACACACTGTACTCCACTTCATATAGTCTAGGGCAGCTGCACAAATGCAGATGTACCTAAATGTGTTAATAAAAAATATATATGGGGGTTTGGTAGTAGATGGGGGGTTGGTAGTAGATGGGGTTGGTAGTAGATGGGGGTTGGTAGTAGATGGGGGTTTGGTAGTAGATGGGGGTTGGTAGTAGATGGGGGTTGGAAGTAGATTGGGGTGGTAGTAGATGGGGGTTGGAAGTAGATTGGGGTGGTAGTAGATGGGGGTTGGTAGTAGATGGAGGGTTGGAAGTAGATGTGGGTTGGTAGTAGATGGGGATTGGTAGTAGATGGGGGTTGGTAGTAGATGGGGGTTGGTAGTAGATGGGGGTTGGTAGTAGATGGGGGTTGGTAGTAGATGGGGGGCGTTGGAAGTAGATGGGGGTTTGGTAGTAGATGGGGTTTGGTAGTAGATGGGGTTGGTAGTAGATGGGGGTTGGTAGTAGATTGGGGTTGGTAGTAGATGGGGGTTGGTAGTAGATGGGGGTTGGTGGTAGATGGGGGTTGGTAGTAGATGGGGGTTGGTAGTAGATGGGTTGTTGGTAGTAGATGGGGGTTGGTAGTAGATGGGGTTGGTAGTAGATGGGGGTTGGTAGTAGATGGGGGTTGGTAGTAGATGGGGGTTGTAGTAGATGGGGGTTGGTAGTAGATGGGGGTTGGTAGTAGATGGGGGTTGGTAGTAGATGGGGGGTTGGAAGTAAATGGGGGTTGGTAGTAGATGGGGGTTGGTAGTAGATGGGGGTTGGAAGTAGATGGGGGTTGGTAGTAGATGGAGGTTGGAAGTAGATGGGGGGGGTTGGTAGTAGATGGGGGTGGTAGTAGATGGGGGTTGGAAGTAATGGGGGTTGGTAGTAGATGGGGGTTGGTAGTAGATGGGAGTTGGTAGTAGATGGGGGTTGGTAGTAGATGGAGGTTGGAAGTAAATGGGGGTTGGTAGTAGATGGGGTGTGTTAGTAGATGGGATTGGTAGTAGATGGGAGGCTGGTGGAAGATGGGGATTGGAAGTAGATGGGGGTTGGTAGTAGATGGGGTTTGGTAGTAGATGGGGGATTGGAAGTAGATGGAGGTTGGTAGTAGATGGGGGTTGGTAGTAGATGGGGGTTGGTATAGATGGGGGGTTGGTAGTAGATGGGG
>NW_025561298.1:0-26613 GCF_020424385.1 Procambarus clarkii | reverse complement strand
GAATTTATAGAATAGACCTGGTTCTGTTTTACATTTGTCTGCAATCCCTTTTTCAAAATTTCTTTCTGCCTCTCTCCTCACTGCCGTGTAGTTGTTTCTCGCATCTTTCTTTGTATCGCTGGTATGTTTGGGGGTTTGGCCTCTTCCTGTATTAATTCCATTTTTGTGTCTTTTGGTCTCTGGCCCTCTCGCAATTTCTGTGTACGTGTGTACGCGCGCGCGCGCGTGTGTGTGTGTGTGTGTGTGTGTGTGTGTGTGTGTGTGTGTGTGTGTGTGTGTTTGTATTCACCTAGTTGTGTTTGCGGGGGTTGAGCTTTGCTCTTTCGGCTCGCCTCTCAACTGTCAATCAACTGTTTACTAACTACTTATTTTTTTTTTCACACCACACACACACACCAGGAAGCAGCCCGTGACAGCTGACTAACTCCCAGGTACCTATTTACTGCTTGGTAACAGGGGCATTCAGGGTGAAAGAAACTTTGCCCATTTGTTTCTGCCTCGTGCGGGAATCGAACCCGTACCACAGAATTACGAGTCCTGCGCGCTATCCACCAGGCTACGAGGCCCCCTTTGTGTGTGTGTGTGTGTGTGTGTGTGTGTGTGTGTGTGTGTGTGTGTGTGTGTGTGTGTGTGTGTGTGTGTGTGTGTGTGTGTGTGTGTGTGTGTGTGTGTGTGTGTGTGTGTGTGTGTGTGTGTGTGTGTGTGTGTGTGTGTGTGTGTGTGTGTGCGTCTGTGTGTTTGTGTGTATACTCACCTAGTTGTGCTTGCGGGGGTTGAGCTCTGGCTCTTTGGTCCCACCTCTCAACTGTCAATCAACTGGTGTACAGATTCCTGAGCCTATTGGGCTCTATCATATCTGCATTTGAAACTGTGTATGGAGTCAGCCTCCACCACATCACTGCCTAATGCATTCCATCTATTAACTACTCTGATACTGAAAAAGTTCTTTCTAACGTCCCAGTGGCTCACTTGGGTACTAAGTTTCCACCTGTGTCCCCTTGTTCGCCTACCACCCGTGTTAAACAGTTTATCTTTATGTACGCTATGAATTGCTCTGAGAATTTTGTAGGTAGTGATCATGTCTCCTTTTACTCTTCTGTCTTCCAGTGTCGTGAGGTGCATTTCTCGCAGCCTGTCCTCGTAACTCATGCCTGTTAGTCCTAAGTACGTGTGTAACACACACGTACTTATGTGGTACGTATGTACTACATAATTGTAAGGCGTTTGCTGAATTAGAAAAGTCGGCTAGCAGTTCACCCTTAACGACACAATTAACTCATTACATAAAAAATACGTGGCTGTGCAACAGTGTGTGGGAATTGGGGAACTGGTGATCATTCAGACGACTGGTGAGGACCAACAATGACGTAGAAGGATGGCACCAGCGTCTGAATCAAAGGGCAGTGAGGGACAACTTGGCTTTATATATTTTAATCCCCTTACTGTACCGTGAGGCGTCCCTGGCAACCTTGCAATACCAACTGGTTTCTGATCAAAAGCTGAAGTCCAGTTGCCGCAAGGGCAATACAGAGAAACAGGAACATTGGTGGAAGCTTTGGGACCGTTACGAGGAAAAACAGATAAGCATCTCACAGTTACTCAAGGAATGTTCACGTTTTATCCCAGGAAGTTCCTGAACTAGAATTAGAAAACAGCAGTCTGTGTACTGGTTGTTATTTTACTTAAGTTAGTTGTAAATGATAATGTAAAAATAGCCACTGAGGTTTGATTAAGACTTTATGATCATGTAATCTATGTTTTGCTCCACTACTTACTGGCTGAGTATGGGGTGCATAACAAATAATAGCCTCCTTCGGCGGTGCCTTGTTTTTAAATGTGTTTCAAACTCACACTGTACCTTGTGCTACCTACTCCGTCAACTCAAACTTTGCTACAATGTACCTCTTAATATGTGTTACATACTCTCACAACCAATTGTACCTTCTTGTATATAAATAAAAAGATTTCAATTGTAAGGGGTATGGTTTGCACCTTGTTTTTCTAATAATAGAAACCTCCCCCCTTAACCTGACCACTTCCACGTGCTATATAGTCTTAATGTCTTGGCGCTTTCCCCCTGATAGTTCTCTTCCCTTCCTTTCCCTTCCCTGATAAGAGTTCGCTTTGTTAACAAACACAGTAATACAAACAGTGCGCTAAGCACTGTTAATGGAAGCGCTAATTATAAAAGAATACATAGCATATTTGCAATCTTGTGAAGCCACTATCAAATTACAATTAAATTTAAAATTTAAAAAATAACAGGGTAAGATTATATTTATGAGTAAAATTTTACTATGAAACTGAGGTAGATTCTTCCATAAATACTAAATCTGCTATAATTAGAGAATTATATGATCAAGTGCCATGTATTTATTCAGACGAGAACAGCAGCGAACACAAACCAGCGCATGTACGAACGAAAGGGTATGAATGTATAAAATTCTCAGTGAACGAAGTTGTTATCCGAAACTGCAGTCGACGGCTTGACCAGTCCCCCTTGAGGATTCCCCTTGTAGCCGGGATACAAGACACTCCGTACATTGACAACATCGCACACTAATATTTTTACCACTTCGGACACCAGCTTTCGACGTTTCGCATATGTGTACGTGTTCCATATTTAAACGACAATATAATGCTATTAACAATTAAAGTATTCTATTTAACAGGCATATAGTTATTAAATGAAGTTTAGTGATGTAATAGACATAATCCGGAGTTGGTAAGGACGCCGCCCGCCAGCGTAAACACAACACACCCGAATGCCCACAAACACGATACAACGCACAAAACACAACACTTCTGTCAGTTTTTGGATAAACTCCTTTTATATTTATTATGTGAGAGTTATACTTGTATAAAATGATAACTATTATAGGTAAGCGCCTAATATTTAATATTAATTAATAAAAAAGAAGTCAGAAGCCACACGCTTGTCTGTACATGTCTTTTGTGTAAAAGTATTTTGGGCGCTCATGTACTTGTGCGCTAGCTGGCGTTCACAACTGTTCTCGCCTACAAGCATTAGAATTAAACAAACGAATTTATTTTTTCATTTATATACAAGAAGAGAAGGGTACCCTTGAGTCTGTAATATTCATCTGATCACTGGTCTCCCATTTGGTCCTCATTGCTTTATTTTACTATTATTGAATGTCAATAACCGTATTATGCAATTTCAATTTCTTCTATTTCTTTCTTTATTATGCACCCCATACCCATCCCGTGGGCGGTGGTGTAAAGGATTACAGAGGCACATAATCGGTTCAGGAACTGAACCCTCTAGTTCGTTTAGCTAAGCAAATAACAATTTGTAAAGCTGCCCACCCAACTGGGCGGCAGCTTTACAGTCATGTGCTCCACACCCACCCAACTGGGCGGCAGCTTTACAGTCATGTGCTCCACACCCACCCAACTGGGCGGCAGCTTTACAGTCATGTGCTCCACACCCACCCAACTGGGCGGCAGCTTTACAGTCATGTGCTCCACACCCACCCAACTGGGCGGCAGCTTTACAGTCATGTCCTCCACACCCACCCAACTGGGCGGCAGCTTCACAGTCATGTGCTCCACACCCACCCAACTGGGCGGCAGCTTTACAGTCATGTGCTCCACACCCACCCAACTGGGCGGCAGCTTTACAGTCATGTGCTCCACACCCCCAACTGGGCGGCAGCTTTACAGTCATGTGCTCCACACCCACCCAACTGGGCGGCAGCTTTACAGTCATGTGCTCCACACCCACCCAACTGGGCGGCAGCTTTACAGTCATGTGCTCCACACCCACCCAACTGGGCGGCAGCTTTACAGTCATGTGCTCCACACCCACCCAACTGGGCGGCAGCTTTACAGTCATGTGCTCCACACCCACCCAACTGGGCGGCAGCTTTACAGTCATGTGCTCCACACCCACCCAACTGGGCGGCAGTTTTACAGTCATGTCCTCCACACCCACCCAACTGGGCGGGCAGCTTCACAGTCATGTGCTCCACACCCACCCAACTGGGCGGCAGCTTTACAGTCATGTGCATGCATTACCTACAGTAAGCAAATTTTGGATACTTCGCTGAGATTTCGGGCAGCTCATCATTATGAATGAAGTACTTACACATTTCATTATGCAACTTTAATAAAGTTGTCCATCAGCATTTTGTGGTGTTCAGCTACCCTTATCTTCTGTATGTTCCTCACATTACCAGTATACACAAACATTGACATGTAGGGATATAGACTCTCAGGTAAGTTAGTAATTTAAATGCAGAGTAGCAGTCCTAGGCGTTCAATCCCCGACCGCCGTCCAAGTGGTTTGGCACCATTCCTCCCCATCCCATCCCAAATCCTTATCCTGATCCATTCCCAGTGTTAAATAGATGTAATCAACAGGCACTATATATATATATATATATATATATATATATATATATATATATATATATATATATATATATATATATATATATATATATATATATATATATATATATATATATAGTGCCAGTCTTGATAAGTCAGATATATTGTTTGTTAACACATTTCTCAACAATGAACAGTCAGTTTTATCAAGCTAACATATCCTAACACAACGAGTGAGAGTATTAACTGGTCTAATTATTTTATTAGACCAGTATATATTATTAGATTATACTGGTATAATTATATATATATATATATATATATATATATATATATATATATATATATATATATATATATATATATATATATATATATATATATATAAAAAACTGAAAACTCACCCCAGAAGTGACTCGAACCCATACTCCCAGAAGCAACGCAACTGGTATGTACAAGACGCCTTAATCCACTTGACCATCATGACCGGACAAAATGAGGTGATAGCCGAGGCTATTTGAACCACCCCACCGCCGGCACTCGGATAGTAATCTTGGGCATAGCATTTTACCAAATCACCTCATTCTTTGGGGCACACGTGAGGAACACAAATGCGAACAAGCCTGAATGGTCCCCAGGACAATATGCAACTGAAAACTCACACCCCAGAAGTGACTCGAACCCATACTCCCAGAAGCAACGCAACTGGTATGTACAAGACGCCTTAATCCACTTGACCATCACGACCGGACATAATGAGGTGATTCAGGCTTGTTCGCATTTGTGTTCCTCACGTGTGCCCCAAAGAATGAGGTGATTTGGTAAAATGCTATGCCCAAGATTACTATCCGAGTGCCGGCGGTGGGGTGGTTTAAAATAGCCTCGGCTATCACCTCATTATGTCCGGTCGTGATGGTCAAGTGGATTAAGGCGTCTTGTACATACCAGTTGCGTTGCTTCTGGGAGTATGGGTTCGAGTCACTTCTGGGGTGTGAGTTTTCAGTTGCATATTGTCCTGGGGACCATTCAGGCTTGTTCGCATATATATATATATATATATATATATATATATATATAGAGAGGTTAGAGAGAGAGAGAGAGAGAGAGAGAGAGAGAGAGAGAGAGAGAGAGAGAGAGAGAGAGAGAGAGAGAGAGAGAGAGAGAGAGAGAGATGAAGACCGAGACAGAGAAATAGATATAGACAGAGTCAGGGAGAGAATGTTAGATACAGAGACGGATAGATAAGGATATGCAAAGTCAGTGAGAGAATGACAGAGATAGAGCGAGGAAAGAGACAGAGAGATAGGCTGACACAGAGAATGGCAGAAACGAGGAGAGGCAGAGACAGAGGGACAGGGACAGACGGACAGGGCCAGAGGAGGGACGGGGGGGGCAGTGGGAAAGGGACAGAGAGGGAGACAGGGACAGACACAGAGAGACAGGGTCAGAGAGGGGGACCGGGGGACAGAGGGAGGAGAGGGGGGCAGGAGACCAAGAGAGAGGGGACAGAGGAGAGACGGGATAGAAAGAGTGGGCAGGGGGACAGAGGGAGGGACAGGGACAGACAGAGGACAGGGACAGAGGGACAGGAACAGGGGGACAGAAAGGGCGGACAGGGGGACAGAGAGAGGGACAGGGGGCAGGGGAACAGAGACAGGGACAAGGGGACAAAGATGGATAGGGGTACTGGAGGAAAGGGAGGGGGACAGATGAAGGACAGCGGAGAGAAAGAGTGGGCAGGGGGACAGAGAGGTACAGGGGACAGAGAGAAGGACAGGGGGATAGAGATGGACAGGGGGACATAGAGGAACAGGGGGACAGAGAGTGACAGGGGGACAGAGAAGAACAGGAGGACAGAGAGGAACAGGGGGGCAGAGAGAGACAGAGAGGGACAATGGGATAGAGATGGACAGGGGGACCAGAGAGATGGAAAGGGGGGACAGAGGACAGAGAGGGGGATCAGGGGGAAAGGGATCGGGGACAGAGGACAGAAAATGTGGGCAAGGGGACAAAGTGAGGGACAGGGGAACAAAGATGGATAGGGGGACAGGAGAAAAGGGGGGAGATGTATGAGGGGGGAATGTTTGCGAGAGATGGAGAAGGGGTATTTAGAACGGTAAGTTAGAGAGGGGACAACTAAGGCGCATCATTGAAAAGCAAATGAGCATCATTACAATAGCAGGAGCCACGCACATCTTCAGCCTGCGTTGTTGAGACATTGTCAATTAAGCGGTGTCCAATAACAGTATCTTCGGTATTTAAGCGATACCTTAAAAAATACTGGAAATATTCAAAGATATTAATCCAGATATTAATCCCCTTGTGCAACGCACACAAGAGGCAACAGCTTCTAGCTCTACAAGCGGCAATATAAAATAGAGAATAGGCGATTGTTTTCACTCATAGTGTAATAAACCCACGGACCCGCCCACCCGCTGAAGCCGTAAATGCCAAGACATTACTTCCGTTTAAAATTAAGCCGGAATAATCCTCAGGTATGTGGAGGATGTGGGAGGCCTTTGATCAACCGCCGACTTCCTGCCCCGTCGACGGGGCCATCAGCCCTCAGCCAAATTCATGTGAAACATGTATGTGTGTGTATTAAATATTTTAATTTATTATTTCCAAGATTTAGCTGTTAGCTCTTGGACCCCGCCTTTCTAAGCGTCAGTTGTCTAATGTACCGACTCTAGGCCTCTTTTCCTCCATTATATCTAAGCAACATATATTTTTATCTAACACACACACACACACATCCCCAAGATGCAGCCTTTAGCAGCTTCCTGACTTTCAGGTTCCTATTTACTGCAAGGTGAATAGAGGCATTAGTGTGTGTATGTTTGTGTCTGTGTGTGTGTGTGTGTGTACGTGTGTGTGTGTGCGTACGTGTGTGTGTATACTCACCTAGTTGTGGTTGCGGGGGTTGAGCTCTGGCTCTTTGGTCCCACCTCTCAACTGGCAATCAACTGATGTACAGATTCCTGAGCCTACTGGGCTCTATCATATCTGCATTTGAAACTGTGTATGGAGTCAGCCTCCACCACATCACTGCCTAATGCATTCCATCTATTAACTACTCTGACACTGAAAAAGTTCTTTCTAACATCCCAGTGACTCATTTGGGTACTAAGTTTCCACCTGTGTCCCTTTGTTCGCCTACCACCCGTGTTAAACAGTTTATCTTTATGTACCCTATCAATTGCTCTGAGAATTTTGTAGGTAGTTATCATGTCTCCCCTTACTCTTCTGTCTTCCAGTGTCATGAGGTGCATTTCTCGCAGCCTGTCCTCGTAACTCATGCCTCTTAGTCCTGGGACTAGCCTATTGGCATACCACTAAACTTTTTCAAGGTTCGTCTTGTGCTTGACAAGGTGTGTGTGTACGTGTGTAACACACACGTATTTATGTGGTACGTATGTACTGCATAACTGTAAGGCGTTTGCTGAATTAGAAAAGTCGGATAGCAGTCCACCCTTAACGACACAATTAACTCATTACATAAAAAAATACGTGGCTGTGCAACAGTGTGTGGGAATTGAGGAACTGGTGTGCATTTAGACGACTGGTGAGGACCAACAATGACGTAGAAGGATGGCACCAGCGTCTGAATCAAAGGGCAGTGAGGGACAACTTGGCTTTATATATTTTAATCCCCTTACTATACCGTGAGGCGTCCCTGGTAACCTTGCAATACCAACTGGTTTCTGATCAAAAGCTAAAGTCCAGTCGCCGCAAGGGCAATAAAGAGAAACAGGAACATTGGTGGAAGCTTTGGGACCGTTACGAGGAAAAACAGATAAGCACCTCACAGTTCCTCAAGGAATGTTCGCGTTTTATCCCAGGAAGTGCCTGAACTAGAATTAGAAAACAGCAGTCTGTTTACTGGTTGTTATTTAACTTAAGTTAGTTGTAAATGATAATGTAAAAATAGCCACTGAGAACTGATGAGTTGCCCAAGACTTTTGCTCGTAAAGAGGGAATTGATTACCAACTTGGACTGCCTTTGAGAAGCCTGAGGGCAGCAATATCCCAGGAACATCAACTAAATTTCGGAGACTTGAGGCAAAGTGAAATTCACACCAGTTACTCCATCTATCATCATTCTATTATGTAGGAAGAACTGCACGTCTATGGGTCATCCAATAATGTTAGCAGACTTCTAGATGTTACCACTGCTAGGCTTAGGCTCGGCTACAAGTACCTCTGGGAGTTTGTAACATCTGTTGATGTAGATTTCAGATTCAGATTCAGATTCAGATGTTTATTCAGGTAAGGTATATACATACAAGTGATGTTACATTAATGGATTGATATATAGATAGAGCTAGTACATACAATGCCTAAAGCCACTATTACGCAATGCGTTTCGGGCAAGAAAACATTAATATCTAGAACTTAATACTAATTGAGCATAAAGAATAAAAGATGTTGAGAACAAATACAAATAAAGATAAAAAAAAAGGGGGAACATGACTGAAAAAGCAGCACAAATACAAAAGGTTGACAAACAGTGTTGATTAAAAAAAAAAAAAAAAAAAAAAAAAAAAAAAAAAAAAAAAAAAAAAAAAAAAAATAACAGACATGGGTTGACAATAGAGGAGTGAGGTAGATTACAGGGAATTTATTAGGTAGTGTTTAGTTTTTATCTTAAACTGGTTGAGAGAGGTACAGTCTTTAACATGGCTGGGAAGGTCATTCCACATTCTGGGCCCCTTGATTTGCAGAGCATTTCTAGTTTGATTAAGACGTACTCTAGGAATATCAAAACTGTATTTATTTCTGGTGTGGTGCTCATGGGTTCTGTTACAACCTTCTATGAAGCTTTTAAGATCAGGATTGGCATTATAGTTTAGCGTTTATATATGTATAATACACATGAGAGAATGTGCAGTGACTTAATATCTAACATATTAAGAGATTTGAGTAGGGGTACCGAGTGATGTCTGGGGCCAGAGTTGGATATTGTTCTAATAGCGGCTTTGTGTTGGGTAATTAGAGGACGTAAGTGATTTTGGGTAGTAGAACCCCAAGCACAAATACCATAGTTGAGATAAGGATAGATAAGGGAGTAATAGAGAGTCACCAGGGCAGGGCGTGGTACATAATATCTGATCTTAGAAAGAATGCCCACAGTTTTTGAAACTTTTTTTGATATATTTAGAATGTGTCCCTGGAAATTCAGCTTGTGGTCAATGAGAATGCCAAGGAATTTGCCATCTAATTTGTTACAAATTTGGGTATTGTTTATTTTGAGATTTATAAGACTAGAGGATTTATTGCCAAACAGAATATAGAAGGTTTTGTCAATGTTAAGGGTGAGTTTGTTGGCAGTTAGCCAAAGATGGACTTTATTTAGCTCAGTATTTACTGTGGCATTTAGAGCAAGAGGGTCAGGACTGGAGTAAATGAAGGTTGTGTCGTCAGCAAATAGAATTGGTTTGAGGTGTTGGGAGGCATTTGGAAGGTCATTAATGTAGATGAGAAAGAGGAGAGGGCCAAGTATGCTGCCCTGAGGAACACCAATGTTGATGGGTAGGGTGGGAGAAATTGTATTATTCACAGAAACATATTGGAGCCTGTCAGTAAGGTAGGACTCGAGGTATTGTAGGGAGTGTCCTCTGACTCCATAATGATGTAATTTAAGAAGAAGGTTATGGTGGTTGACAGTATCAAAAGCTTTACGCAGGTCCACAAATAACCCAACAGGGAACTCCTTTTTATCAAGAGCTGTATGAATCAAGTTAAGCATACTAATAAGTGCATCGTTAGTGCTTTTTTTGGGTCTGAAGCCATATTGGCAAGGGCTAAGTATATTGAGTTTGGCTAGATATGAGTAAAGCTGCTTGTATATAAGTTTTTCAAAGATTTTTGACAAGTTTGGCAGGATTGATATAGGTCTGTAGTTGTTAACATCTGTGGGGTCACCACATTGTGGACAGGCGTTACTCTCGCTTTTTTTAGAATATCTGGAAAGGTTTGGAGTTCAAGTGACTTGTTGAAGAGCAAAGCAATAGCAGGGGCTAAAGATCTGGAGGCTTTTTGTAAATTAAAGTTGGTATCTCCTCAAGGGCACCAGACTTGGTTTTAAGGGAAAGGATTATCTCATTGACGTCAGTGGAGTTAATAGGCTTTAGGTACAGAGACTGTGGATAGTTACCTGTAAGATAGTCCTTAATGTCAGTACTGGAAGAAGGAATATCATTTGCAAGGGATGAACCAATGGAAGAGAAGAACCTATTAAACTCAATAGCAGAATCAGAGGCTGAAAGCTGACCATCGTTATTAGACAGGAGAGTCGGTTTGTTATTTAAAGATTTCTTTGATCCCAATATTTGTGAAATTGTGCTCCAAGTTTGTTTAATGTTGCTCTTTATTTGAGTAAATTTATCTTCGTAGTAATTAGTTTTGGCTCGTCTAATTATCTTAGATAGCAATAATGAGTAATTCTTTGAGAATTCTTTGGAGACAATTCCTAACCTATACTTCTTCTCAAGGTCGTGTTTTTGTTAATGGATTTCAGTATTCCCTTTGTAAGCCAAGGATTGTTAAGCCTTTTGCTTGTGACTTGTTTTGTAAGCCTAGGACAGTGGGTGTTATAAAGGCTAAGAGTTGTTTGTAGAAAAGATTGCACTGCTAGGTTGATGTCCCCTATGTTACCTAACTCGGACTCCCAGTTGACATTATCAGCAGCAGTTATAAAATTGTTTATAGCAGTTTCATTGTGCAGCCTAAAGCTTAACTCCCTTGTTTCTAGAGGTGGTTTGCTAATGTTAGTTAAGAGAAATGTGGGGTAGTGGTCTGTAGTGCTATCGGTGATTATACCTGAAGTAAGCGGAGAGGTTATGTTGGTCCAGATGTGATCTAGAGTCGTGGCAGTGCTATCAGTGATTCTAGTAGGTCTAGTGATTAAGGGTATGAGGAGGCAGGAATTCATACAGTTGAGGAAGCTAACAGCAGTAGGGTGTTCTGGCTCGCAGAGGTCAATATTAAAGTCCCCTGCGATAATTAGGTGGTTTTTGTTCAGTCTGTTATCAAGTATTAGATTTCTAAGGTTTGAGTTGAATACAGACACATCAGTGTTGGGAATTCTATAGACTGCACCCACAGACAGGACAGACTCGGCACCCTTGACTCTGAAGCTGGCGAAGATATACTCCCCATAGCAGTCTCTAGTTCTAATTTCTTTTAAGCATGTTAGTTCTTGGTGGTAGTAAAGAGCAGTGCCACCACCTCTCTGAAGTTGACGACAGTTGTGAATTGCTGAGTAGTTAGGCATGTTAAAGAGTTGAGTAGTATCCTCTTTCAACCATGTTTCAGTAAGTATAATAAAAGAGAATTTGTTGCCAATAGTTTCAATCAAGGCACTAACATCATCAAAGTGTTTACCTAGGGATCTAACGTTCAAATTGATTACAGAGATATTGTGATTATGAGTTAATACATTGTTTACATCATGTGCTGCAAAATATCTGCAATTTAGATCATTAAAGTGATTATTGTCATAGATAGTGGATAAGAGGTTAAGTTCAGGGTCTATACTTGACTGCATAAAAAAAGCTGATTGTAGAATCAGAAATAAGTAGAAAAAAGCTATAAAATAGGGAAAAATATATACACAATACTGTACAAAACAAACACAAAAGGGGCTTACAGGGGTACAATGGAGTAAGGGAGTATGGCTAGGCTAGGCAACCTAGGCAATTAATGAGATTAAAGAAAAAACATGTAAACATGGACTATACAAAACACAAGAAATGGAAATACAAAACAAAAAATATAAGCAAGACTAAGCAATACAAAAAAATTTGACTAAATGTAAACTCTGTCAGCAGAACTATTCGCATACTTTGCGTCATTATATAATGGAATGTGAAAAAAATCGCGGAATTTAGAGGTAACACCATCAATAGTGTCCAAGAAATGTGTAAGTACTTCATTCATAATGATGTGCTGCTCGAAATCTTAGCGAAGTATCCAAAATTTGCTTACTGTAGGTAATGCATGCACATGACTGTAAAGCTGCCGCCCAGTTGGGTGGGTGTGCAGCAAGACTAGTAACTGTGACTCACCATAGATGTAAAGTGCCTTGTATAGTGACTGTTGTGAGCCTCTTGTTGATCACTTGTGACACAAAGATTATTGATGTGTGTATTTGTGTAGGTGATTAGATATGTATGTGTATGTATATATGTATACGTATATATATATGTACATGTATGTATGAGAGTGTGTACATGTATATATAATATTAATAATTTTGTAACTAGCGTCACAAATTGTTATTTGCTTAGCTAAACGAACTAGAGGGTTCAGTTCCTGAACCGATTATGTGCCTCTGTAATCCTTTACACCACCGCCCACGGGATGGGTATGGGGTGCATAATAAAGAAAGAAATTGAATTGAATTGGTCTGATTAAGCCTTTATGACCATGTAATCTATGTTTTGCTCCACTACTTACTGGTTGAGTATGGGGTGCATAACAAATAATAGCCTCCTTCAGGGGCGCCTTGTTTCTAAACGTGTTAAGTCTTAAATCCTTTAATCTCAAATCTTGCTACAATGTACCTCTTAATATATGTTATGTACTCTCGCAACCCAATGTACCTTCTTGTATATAAATAAATAGATTTTAAATAGATAGCCATGTATTTATTCAGACGAGAACAACAGCGAACACAAACCAGCGCATATACGAACGGAATGGTTTGCATGTACAAACTTCTCAGTGAACGAAGTTGTTTCTAGCCCGGTATCCGAAATTGCAGTCGACGGCTTGACCAGTACCCCTTGAGGATTCCCCTTGTAGCCGTACCGATTGTTAAATTAATAAGAAAAATGCAAAGTAGTGCATTCACGATGGAAGCAATCTTTTCTTCAGAAAGTATATAATCGTGTTCCATTATATTTTAAGAAAAAAATTCAAGCATATTCTTCAATTCGAAAACATGAGAAAAATATAAGAGTTAAATTTACAAAACCAGTTACAAACAAAAGTAAGAAGTAGGAAAAATAAAGTGTGGCACCAGAATGAACACTGGAACGCCTTGGTGAGCGTCGTCGCCATTATCACAACACCGGACGGTGAGTGTCCAGACATAAGCATAAAACCTTCCCACAAACTGCACCTATCATAAAGAAGAAGCCCCACTCTTGCAGTCACCACTCTTGCAGTCATCCGGATGAGAAAACCTTACCAAAACTTTACCTATCAGAGAAGCAGCCCCACCATTGACCGCCAAGTGCTCACATCAAGTTTAACTCTTAAGAAACAACACTCAAGTCTTGCCTAACCCTCAACATTGACGCCCCACTGTGAGGCGTCTCCCAGCATCACCACTCGTGCAGTCATCCGGGGGAGGAAACCTTCACACAAACTGCACCTATCATAAAGAAGATGAAGACTCCCAAGTGTCCAGAGTGTGGGGAGATGTTCAGTCAGCTTGGAAATATGAAGCGTCACATGTTAGTGCATTCGGGTGAAAAACCTCATAAGTGTCCAGAGTGTGGGAAGAGGTTCAGTCGGCTTGGAAATATGAAGACTCACTTGTTAGTCCATTCTGGTGAAAAACCTCATACGTGTCCAGAGTGCGGGAAGAGGTTCAGACACCGTGGATATATGAAGACTCACATGTTAGTGCATTCGGGTGAAAAACATCATAAGTGTCCAGAGTGTGGGAAGAGGTTCAGTCATCTTGGAAGTATAAAGACTCACATGTTAGTGCATTCGGGTGAAAAACCTCATAAGTGTCCAGAGTGTGGGAAGAGGTTCAGTCAGCTTGGAAGTATAAAGACTCACATGTTAGTGCATTCGGGTGAAAAACATCATAAGTGTCCAGAGTGTGGGAAGAGGTTCAGTCAGCTTGGAAGTATAAAGACTCACATGTTAGTGCATTCGGGTGAAAAACCTCATAAGTGTCCAGAATGTGGAAAGAGGTTTAAACGTCTTGAAAATGTGAAAAAACACATGATGATACACACTGATGAAAGACCTTTAGAGTGTGATGAGTGTGGCAGAAGGTTTAGAGATCGTCAAGCTATAATAAGTCACATGTTAGTACATACAGAAGAAAGGCGTTTTGAGTGTGATAAATGTGGCAAATTATATAAGTCACGTAAAGCTATAAAAACACACATGTTATTGCATTTGAATGATAAACTTTCATGAGTGTCCAGAGTGTTGGAAGAGATTGTCATCTTTGTATTTATTTTATTTTATTTATGTATTTATTTGTTTATAAATTTATTTATTTATATACAAGAAAGTACATTGGGTTTATGAGAGTACAGAGCATTGAAGTTCTTCATTCTTGTAAAGCCACTAGCACGCATAGCGTTTCGGGCAGATCCTTAATCTAACATATAATTATAAGAAGGTAATTTCTAACAAAATTAAAAAAATGTTTACAGGTACATTGTAAGAAAGTATAAAAATACATCGTATGAAAACTCACAGGATGGAGCATTTGGGTGATAGGTTAAACATTTTGAGTGTGAGAGATAAATCAGAAAATGTTTAAGTATAATGTATAATACAGTGCATATTAGTTCATTAACATATAATACCATTTATCCAATTTTACAATTGTTGGAAATTGTAAACTTAATCAGGAAAATATCTTGCACTCTCCATAGCTCCATCCATTATTTTATTATATATTTTTATACTGCATTAGCTTACCCAATTCCATATACTGTATTAAAAAACATGGTGTTGCTACTTCACTGTACCTTGTTTCTCACTCTCCAACCCCTGCCCTATTTCCCTTTCTGTCGTCCATGGTCGTGTATCTACCACTGGTACCGATTGTCTCCTTTGAAGTCTGTGTACCTCATAGTTTCTGTTCCACTTTCTTCTCTGCCACTGAAGAGACATGGCAATGTTCCACTGCCACAGTGCTGGGGTAACAAACTAGGTTTGTTGTAAGAAATTATATATTATAGATTCATTATTTGGTCCATGGGGGTGTTGAAAATTGGAGTGAGAGGGTAGTCTACTTCACTTTGGAAGTGGGAAGGTCCTTTCCGCGGGGATTAGGACAGTAGTGTATATACAGGGGCGCCAGCTCTCCTTGGTTTTAAAGTATCACTTTGAGTCATTCAGGTATTAAAGTAACTGTAATTAATAACTCCCTGTTGTCAAGCATGTTGATTAATTTAACGTCAGTTATGAGTGTAGAATCAAATTACCTTCTTAATCCGAGAGCAGATGACCCGGTTGCACTTGGCAACACCGGGAGGACAGGTCATCTTGTGGCTGGCCGCACCCTCCACCCTTCTCCCTCATGTTAATTCAGTTATTTACAGAAATTCAGCCATTCATTTAATATTGTATTCAATAATACAGAGATTATGTTTAATAACCAGCCTGGTTAAATATGAATGTAAACGGTGAGATCTGGGTCCCATACCGTCAAAGAGACAGTGACGTCATGTTTGCTTTGAGGGTACTACTTTACCTGACCTACCAGGGGTCAAGGTTAGGCGCCCGATGTGACCACAATCTTCCATATTTACTAATTCATATTTGTACAAATTAAAGTCCATTAGAAAATATTGTAATTAATTGATATAGCTTTTGCCAAGATGACTAATGTAATTACCACCAGTTAAATGATAATTCAACCATCTGGGGTTTGCCAGTAATTAGGATTAGTTTGTTCAATTCACCCTGCTTTGTAGTTGATAACTAGGCGGAGGAATACTAGCAGGGGAGCTCTCTCGGCTTGAGAGAGGGGTAGAAACGTTTAGTGTAGTCTGAACATCCAGTGGGGACAAGACCTCTCCCAAAGCCGGCGAACATCAGGCCAGGCCGTGGTATTAAGGTATCTGTTTTTCTTGAGTTGGTATACTGTAGGAATCCATTTATTGCTATAGGACTTTCAGTGCCTCCGTTAAATAGGGCTATAGTTAGGGAATTTGTTAAATATTATTTGGATGCCAAATTTTGATTTAATAAATAATTATAGAATTTATTTTGTTTAGTGGTATTTTCCTTTCTTTTTTTATTTTCACATTATTTTTGAATGCAAGTCAAATGTCTACACCTAGTCTCCTCATGCAAACCAACAAGCATTTATTTAATTAAAAAAGATAATCCGTTTGCTCTTACTTTCCACATTAACGTAAAGCGTAGCCCTACTTTTCATTTCATTTGGGGTTAGAATTTCACGGGACACTTAATTGATGGTATCCTGCTTTCCATCAATTGAGAGACTTACTCAGGCTTAGCAGGTGGTGGCGGCGAATATTCAGAGTTTGCAGTTTAATCTAGAGGAGACAATATCTCTTAAGTTCGGGATATCTGAATGGTCAAACGATTGGATCTCGAGGGATTGTACTGAAGGTTACTCAGCAGAACTCTGGTTTCTGTATATATGTTCTTTAACTTTTCTTCAATAACGATCAACATTTAACCAGTAGTGAGGTTAAAGGTTGGCCCCCGTTACACTGCCCTTTCCAGTACCATATACTGCCACCGTCTTTGAAGGCTTGAAAGCAAACCGAAACCACTCTAGTTGATTGTTAACTTTTCACTGTAGTTATATATATATATATATATATATATATATATATATATATATATATATATATATATATATATATATATATATATATATATATATATATATATGCGAACAAGCCTGAATGGTCCCCAGGAAAGGCGTCCTGGGGACCATTCATTTAAGGCGTCCTGTAAATACCAGTTGCATTGCTCCTGGCAGTATGGGTTCGAGTCACTTCTGGGGTATGGGTTCGAGTCACTTCTGGGGTGTGGGTTCGAGTCACTTCTGGGGTGTGAGTTTTCAGGGTTTTCAGGGTGATTTGGGTATATATATATATATATATATATATATATATATATATATATATATATATATATATATATATATATATATATATATACTCTGTATTTACTATCTTCTGATTTAGGGCTTCTATCCCTCTAACTATTTTCTTAGCATCAGGGCTTAGCTGAAAGAGGAGTTCTCCAAAACTCATTTTCGTAAATTCAAGGTGAAGAAAAAAGTGAATTACTACAGAATGTATTACACTTATTTACACAATTTGCACAACGTTTCGAACCTCCATGGTTAATTCTCAAGTGAAAAGAATTTTCAGAACTGGTTGATTTATACCCGCACTGGGTCAGGTGATAAGACAATAAAGGTAAAAACATGGGGGATACATAAGGGATAAATGGGGGATGATGCACATAAGAACATAAGAATAAAGGTAACTGCAGAAGGCCTATTGGCCATACGAGGCAGCTCCTATCTACATACAAAGATTAATCAGGTGTAATTGGCCTATTATGTTGAACAGTGTCTTCTGTGTTGGCATCGTAATGTTCTGGTCTTGTCCTTACTCTCATGGTGGGTAGAGTAAATAGCTCCGTGATTTGGGTGTTCATGGTAGGTTTTTCTATTCTTACGTGAATTGCTTCAAGAATTTGTAATCCTCTTGCATCTTGGGTTTTGTCTATTATACAGGTATTTTTGTTCAACATTTCTCTTGTTAGGGTGATATGTCATGGGCTTGTCTCATGTGATTCTTGGGGGCACCGGATTGAAGATGACAGGTCAAACGCCTCGTCAGCTTGGTCGACGTCATACCTATGTACTTAGATTGAAGGTTACATCCTTCGTTGGGGCAAGTGTACATGTATACAACGCTTGACTGCTGTAGAGGGTTCTTCGTCGGCTTCGGGCTGTTTTTTATAAGGAGTTCAGAAGTCTTCTTGGTTTTGTAGAATGATCAGGTCTATGTTTTGGTTAGGAGTAATGCTTTTTACTCCTTTACGGATTATTTCTTTCATTATTCTTTCCTCTTTTATATGTTCACTGTGCATGGTTGATTTGTAATATAATTTTATTGGAGGTATTGTGGTTTCTGTTCTACGTTCAGGATTATACCATCGGTTCAAGTGTCTTCTTATAGCAACGTTTATTTCCGCGTTGCTATATCCGTTGTTCACCAATACCTGAGTTACTCTTTCAAACTCTCTACTCACGTTGTACCATTCGGAGCAGTGGGTAAGCGCCCGACGAATATAAGCATTGAGAACACTGACTTTGTATCTTTGGGGGCACTCACTTCTACCGTTCAGGCATAATCCTATGTTGGTGGGCTTAGTATATACGTTGGTGCTTAAAGAGGTTCTTGTTTTTGTTATTAGTACATCCAAGAATGGCAGACTGGTATTTTCACTATTTTCATGTGTAAATCGGAGTACTGACTCTCTCTCTAGATGACTTTTTAGATCAATTAGTGAATCTGAGTCTTTTACTATGACGAATGCCATCTACATAACGGCAATATACAGTTGGCTTTTGTCTGCTACTGAAGACTCTGTCTTTGATGGTTCCCATATAAAAATTAGCAAATAAAACTCCTAAGGGGGAGCCCATTGCTACTCCGTCTATTTGTAGATACATGTCTCCTTTTGGACTGATGAAAGGGGCTTCCTTTGTACATGCTTCGAGAAGACTCTTCAAGTCTGGCTCAGCTAGGTATGTCTAATTTGGGGGTGCTCTCGTCTCTGTATACTCTGTCCAGTATCATTCCTATGGTTGTGTCGACTGGGACGTTGGTAAATAGGGATTCGACGTCCAGGGAAGCAATGATTCCATCGGGCTGAGTAGATTTGATTAATTCTAGGAAATCTGCTAATGATTGTAGACTGTACTTGCTTGGAGTGTATGGAGTTAGGAGTTCGTTAAGTCTTTTTGCCAGGTGATAGGTTGGAGTTGGTATTTGGCTGATTATAGGGCGTAGTGGGTTACCTAGTTTGTGTCTTAACATTGCCATAGGCATGTAGCGAGTAGATTATCCCAATAATATACTCGCTCCAAATGCATTGTTAATATTCCTGTCAACCTTTGGAGATGAATCAGGTGAGGCGTTGCCCGGGCAACACAGTGATGTGTTGCCCGAGCATATAAGCAGCAGAATAGCAAACATTAACCAGAGTCTACTTTCAAGTGTGGTCTAGAGCAGACACTTGCGAGATACTGTACCGACGCTCAGTGCGCTCAACTCACACCAAAGTATCACCTGTGTACTTCTGTATATTCGACCAAATATATATATAGTATCTTAGTGTCTGTGTTTATTTGTCACCATACTTTACGTAACAATAGAACCGTTACATTGGTGACCCCAGAGAGTTTCGACGATACCCAGCCACGATGGACTACAACATGGACTCTCACTGGACCTCTACTGCTACTGTTTGCTGTGATGGAACACTGCCAACACCCTCGCCACAGCTATGATTTTCATCGCGTCCATCTCTGCATTTTCATCTACTACGGCTTGCTGCTCCACGATCGTTACTCACTCATCTGACAGCCTCATCAATGATTACATCATGTTGGATCTACAGCTTGTCCTGCCGACTCTCCGTCGCTGCCAGGGCACTGCTTGTCCTACGCCCACGACAGCTGCTCTGTCATCAGATTCATCTACACGTTCACTGCATTTTGATACTCGGCCGACTCAAGCCCTTTGCGCAGTACAGGACTTACAGCTTGATTTCCGACACTTCGTCGCCTTCAGGACAATTCAGCTCTAGATGTGATTACCTCGTTGTCCTAACTATGTGCCTACATTACCTCCTAATGTCTTGGTGCCCGAGCCCATCCGCCCAGATCTAAATGCTCCACCAGCGACCCAAGGACGCAACAATTATGCACATTCTTCTCTCCTGCTACACCGAGCTTGTCCACACACTGCCTACATCTTTTGGTACCAGACTACAATTTCCACAGTCAACAATGTAGTACTCGGCGTGTACAGTCCTAATCAACCCAAGACGCTACAGCTTCGACACAGACTAGTAGACAGCAGACTACGACCGCATCGAGCCGCCACGCTCTCGCTCCCCGAGTTCAGACACTCACAATTCTCAATCGAGCCGCCACGCTCTCCCACATAGAGCTCCACGACTCCGGCCTCACTCAGCTCTCTGCTCTGCTCCAGGCTTCGTCTCAACGCCTGCGACACTGCTAAATCAAGAGACACATCCGCCGACTACGCAGTTCACTTTTCGACCACAGTTACCAGCAGCACCGCCACCTACGATGACGGACGATCCTGTGCGACCTCCCACCCTACAACCCCAGTTACCAGCCGCACCACAACCTGATCCTACGACGACAGACGATCCTGTGCGACCTCCCACCCTACAACCCCAGTTACCAGCCGCACCACAACCTGATCCTACGACGACAGACGATCCTGTGCGACCTCCCACCCTACAACCCCAGTTAGATGACATCAGCGAAGAGGAGGAAGTTAACTTTGATGGTTATGTAACGCGAGCAGGGCGTACAATTCACCGACCAGCTAAGTTCCTTGATCAAGTATTTTTCCTTTCATCCCCTGGGAGGGGGAGTTCTGTAGCGAGTAGATTATCCCAAGAATATACTCGCTCCAAATGCATTGTTAATATTCCTGTCAACCTTTGGAGATGAATGAGGTGAGGCGTTGCCCGGGCAACACGGTGAGGTGTTGCCCGAGCATATAAGCAGCAGAATAGCAAACATTAACCAGAGTCTACTTTCAAGTGTGGTCTAGAGCAGACACTTGCGAGATACTGTACCGACGCTCAGTGCGCTCAACTCACACCAAAGTATCACCTGTGTACTTCTGTATATTCGACCAAATATATATATAGTATCTTAGTGTCTGTGTTTATTTGTCACCATACTTTACGTAACAATAGAACCATTACAGGCATATCCTAAGCCATAGTCGCCTTGAAGTTTATTGAAATGCACACTACCTTTCTTTGCGTTGATTGCTGTAATTGTTTTGTTTACTTTCCGCTTAAGGTCTTCCACAGGGTTCCTCGTGATTCGTTGAAATTTGGAGTCATCACTAAGGATGTCGCTAATTTTGTTCATGTATTCTTGGGTAGGAATCAATACATATGCTGCTGTCTTGTCGGCTTTTCTTATTGTTACGTCTTTCAGATTTTGTAGTTGTTTTGCTGCTTCTTTGAGTCGTGGGGTTAAGATTGTAGATGAATATGTTCCTCGTTTTTTCCCCGCTTCTGTTAGTAGTTCAGCCTGAAGCGTGTCAGTGGTGATGATTTTTTTGTTGTCTTCTAGGTTATGGATGTCGTCCAGAAGCATTTCGATTTCCAGGAGTTTTTGATGCATCTTTGGTTTAGATATGAATTAACAATTTAGACCAAGATTAAAGAGGTCTCGTTGGTCCTGGGTAAGATCATAAGAAGTCAGGTTAATGTAGCCATCTTTAGGACGAGGGATCTTTAACTGTCCACCGTTTAGGGCTGTTAACTTACGGAGTGTCTTCGTTTCTACACGACTTAATATCTAACATATTCAAAGATTTAAGTAAGCGGGCCGAGTGCAGTCTGAAGGCCAGAGTTTGTTATTGTTCTAATAGCAGCTGTGTGTTGAGTAATTAGAGGTTGTAGATGATTTTGGGTAGTAGAACCCCAAACACAGATACCATAATTGAGATAAGGATAGATGAGAGAATAATAGAGCGTTACAAGGGCAAAGCGAGGTACATAGTATCTGAGTTTAGAGAAAATACCAACTGTTTTAGAAACTTTGTTAAGCTATATTTTTAATATGGCCCTGGAAATTCAGCTTTTTATCAATGAGAACACCAAGGATCAAATTTACCATCTACTGGGTTACTAATTTGGATATTGTTAATTCTTAGATTAATTTGATCTGAGGATTTATTACCAAACAAAATATAGAAGGTTTTGTCAAAGTTAAGGGTGAGTTTGTTAGCAGTTAGCCAAAGAGGGACTTTATTTAGTTCAATATTCACTGTATCATTCAAAATGAGAGGGTTAAGACTGGAGAAAAGGAAGACTGTGTCATCAGCAAATAAAAGTGGCTTGAGATGTTGAGAGGCATTTGGAAGGTCATTAATGTAGATGAGAAAGAATGTATGTACATGAAAGAGAATGCAGACTAAGAAATATTTACTTAATATTATGTAATTAATATATAATCAATACCATGTAACTAATTTCACTCACATTTTCCCTAATAATAAGTTATGTTTATGTTACTCTAATCTTATATTTTT
Source organism: Procambarus clarkii (assembly GCF_020424385.1). Classification (NCBI taxonomy): domain Eukaryota; kingdom Metazoa; phylum Arthropoda; class Malacostraca; order Decapoda; family Cambaridae; genus Procambarus; species Procambarus clarkii. The sequence continues at coordinate 4,177 of NW_025561298.1, read as the reverse complement.
ATTTACTAAGTTTTATGTCTTTTCTTCATCATGTGTCAACTAATTCTTATATTTCTTTGGTAAAGTGTTTATTTATGTCCTTTATGATCTTTGCTGCACTACACTGGACCTCAACTCCACATAATTACCTCAGCTTGCTGCACTACACTGGACCTCAACTCATAATTACCTCAGCTTGCTGCACTACACTGGACCTCAACTCCTCATAATTACCTCAGCTTGCTGCACTACACTGGACCTCAACTCCTCATAATTACCTTAGTAAATAATCTCTTGGTTTTCTCAATCGCCTCTTGCGCTATTCCGTTCCATTCCCACTTCTAATTCTTAGACAACAAACTTGTCATAGGAGTGGCTACTGTGGAAAAATTCTTACAGAACTTCCTGTAATATCCGATCATGCCCAAGTACCTTAACAACTCTTTCTTTCGTTTGGGTACCGGGAAATTATCGATAGCTTCCACTTTCGTTCTCACTGGAGCAACCTCACCTTGTCCTACCACATATCTTAATTAAGTACTCCAGGAGGGCTCTCCCGAACTCACTTTTCGCCAAATTAATTGTCATGTTGGCCTTCTCTAACCGATTTGTCAGACCGGTTAGTCTGTTCACATGCTTTCTCCAGGAGTCTGCAAATACCACAATATCGTCGACGTATACTGCACAACCCTTTGCATACCAGTTGTGTTGCTCCTGGGAGTATGGGTTCGAGTCACTTCTGGGGTGTGAGTTTTCAGTTGCATATTGTCCTGGGGACCATTCAGGCTTGTTCGCATTTGTGTTCCTCACGTGTGCCCAAAGAATGAGGTGATTTGGTAAAATGCTATGCCCAAGATTACTATCCGAGTGCCGGCGGTGGGGTGGTTCAAATAGCCTCGGCTATCACCTCATTATGTCCGGTCGTGATGGTCAAGTGGATTAAGGCGTCTTGTACATACCAGTTGTGTTGCTCCTGGGAGTATGGGTTCGAGTCACTTCTGGGGTGTGAGTTTTCAGTTATATATATATATATATATATATATATATATATATATATATATATATATATATATATATATATATATATATACACCCAAATCACCCTGAAAACCCTGAAAACCCTGAAAACTCACACCCCAGAAGTGACTCGAACCCACACCCCAGAAGTGACTCGAACCCATACAGCCAGGAGCAATGCAACTGGTATCTACAGGACGCCTTAAATGAATGGTCCCCAGGACGCCTTTCCTGGGGACCATTCAGGCTTGTTCGCATATGCATTTATATATATATATATATATATATATATATATATATATATATATATATATATATATATATATATATATATATATATATATATATATACTCTGTATTTACTATCTTCTGATTTAGGGCTTCTATCCCTCTAAATATTTTCTTAGCATCAGGGCTTAGCTGAAAGAGGAGTTCTCCAAACTCATTTTCGTAAATTCAAGGTGAAGAAAAAAGTGAATTACTACAGAATGTATTACACTTATTTACACAATTTGCACAACGTTTCGAACCTCCATGGTTAATTCTCAAGTGAAAAGAATTTTCAGAACTGGTTGATTTATACCTGCACTGGGTCAGGTGATAAGACAATAAAGGTAAAAACATGGGGGATACATAAGGGATAAATGGGGGATGATGCACATAAGAACATAAGAATAAAGGTAACTGCGGAAGGCCTATTGGCCATACGAGGCAGCTCCTATCTACATACAAAGATTAATCAGGTGTAATTGGCCTATTATGTTGAACAGTGTCTTCTGTGTTGGCATCGTAATGTTCTGGTCTTGTCCTTACTCTCATGGTGGGTAGAGTAAATAGCTCCGTGATTTGGGTGTTCATGGTAGGTTTTTCTATTCTTACGTGAATTGCTTCAAGAATTTGTAATCCTCTTGCATCTTGGGTTTTGTCTATTATACAGGTATTTTTGTTCAACATTTCTCTTGTTAGGGTGATATGTCATGGGCTTGTCTCATGTGATTCTTGGGGGCACCGGATTGAAGATGACAGGTCAAACGCCTCGTCAGCTTGGTCGACGTCATACCTATGTACTTAGATTGAAGGTTACATCCTTCGTTGGGGCAAGTGTACATGTATACAACCCTTGACTGCTGTAGAGGGTTCTTCGTCGGCTTCGGGGTGTTTTTTATAAGGAGTTCGGAAGTCTTCTTGGTTTTGTAGAATGATCAGGTCTATGTTTTGGTTAGGAGTAATGCTTTTTACTCCTTTACGGATTATTTCTTTCATTATTCTTTCCTCTTTTATATGTTCACTGTGCATGGTTGATTTGTAATATAATTTTATTGGAGGTATTGTGGTTTCTGTTCTACGTTCAGGATTATACCATCGGTTCAAGTGTCTTCTTATAGCAACGTTTATTTCCGCGTTGCTATATTCGTTGTTCACCAATACCTGAGTTACTCTTTCAAAGTCTCTACTCACGTTGTTCCATTCGGAGCAGTGGGTAAGCGCTCGACGAATATAAGCATTGAGAACACTGGCTTTGTATCTTTGGGGGCACTCACTTCTACCGTTCAGGCACAATCCTATGTTGGTGGGCTTGGTATATACGTTGGTGCTTAAAGAGGTTCTTGTTTTTGTTATTAGTACATCCAAGAATGGCAGACTGGTATTTTCACTATTTTCATGTGTAAATCGGAGTACTGACTCTCTCTCTCTAGATGACTTTTTAGATGAATTAGTGAATCTGAATCTTTTACTATGACGAATGTCATCTACATAACGGCAATATACAGTTGGCTTTTGTCTGCTACTGAAGACTCTGTCTTTGATGGTTCCCATATAAAAATTAGCAAATAAAACTCCTAAGGGGGAGCCCATTGCTACTCCGTCTATTTGTAGATACATGTCTCCTTGTGGACTGATGAAAGGGGCTTCCTTTGTACATGCTTCGAGAAGACTCTTCAAGTCTGGCTCAGGTATGTCTAATTTGGGGGTGCTCTCGTCTCTGTATACTCTGTCCAGTATCATTCCTATGGTTGTGTCGACTGGGACGTTGGTAAATAGGGATTCGACGTCCAGGGAAGCAATGATTCCATCGGGCTGAGTAGATTTGATTAATTGTAGGAAATCTGCTAATGATTGTAGACTGTACTTGCTTGGAGTGTATGGAGTTAGGAGTTCGTTAAGTCTTTTTGCCAGGTGATAGGTTGGAGTTGGTATTTGGCTGATTATAGGGCGTATTGGGTTACCTAGTTTGTGTGTCTTAGCATTGCCATAGGCATGTAGCGAGTAGATTATCCCAATAATATACTCGCTCCAAATGCATTGTTAATATTCCTGTCAACCTTTGGAGATGAATGAGGTGAGGCGTTGCCCGGGCAACACAGTGAGGTGTTGCCCGAGCATATAAGCAGCAGAATAGCAAACATTAACCAGAGTCTACTTTCAAGTGTGGTCTAGAGCAGACACTTGCGAGATACTGTACCGACGCTCAGTGCGCTCAACTCACACCAAAGTATCACCTGTGTACTTCTGTATATTCGACCATATATATATATAGTATCTTAGTGTCTGTGTTTATTTGTCACCATACTTTACACCATACTTTAATTAGAGGATGTAGATGATTTTGGGTAGTAGAATCCCCAAAGACAGATACCATAGTTGAGATAAGGATAGATGAGAGAATAATAGAGCGTTACAAGGGCAAGGCGAGGTACATAGTATCTGATTTTAGAAAAAATACCAACTGTTTTAGAAACTTTTTTAGCTATATTTTGAATGTGGCCCTGGAAATTCAGCTTGTTATCAATGAGAACACCAAGGATCAAATTTACCATCTACTGGGTTACTAATTTGGATATTGTTAATTCTTAGATTAATTTGATCTGAGGATTTATTACCAAACAAAATATAGAAGGTTTGGTCAAAGTTAAGGGTGAGTTTGTTAGCAGTTAGCCAAAGAGGGACTTTATTTAGTTCAATATTCACTGTATCATTCAAAATGAGAGGGTTAAGACTGGAGAAAAGGAAGACTGTGTCATCAGCAAATAAAAGTGGCTTGAGATGTTGAGAGGCATTTGGAAGGTCATTAATGTAGATGAGAAAGAATGTATGTATGTACTTAAAAGAGAATGTAGACTCAGAAATATTTACTTATTATTATGTAATTAATATCATATAATCAATACCATGTAACTAA